>JAMYXO010005319.1:0-15682 GCA_033310375.1 Conus canariensis
ATTTCCGGGTTTCGAAATTTCCTGGGAAACGCATGCCTTTTCAGGGAAAAGGGTTCTAATCCTTTTTGAGAATCCATTTCGAAAGCTTTCAGGAACATGTTACTAATCCTGGGGTTTTTAGAATCCATTTTTAAAGCAAAACGGGAAATATTTGATACCCCCTGTTTTTGAGACCCATAATTTTTAAACTTTAAAGAAATTTTCTTTTAAACCCCCCGGGGTCAAAAAACCCCGAAATTTAAGCAAAAAAAGTCTTGATATTCCCCCGTGTAAAACATGCTTATAAAAAAAATGCGAGCACCCGCTCTGAACATCTCACTCCACCTTTTGGGTCTTCCCATCCCAAACCCATATTCCCCATCTTTAAAAAAAATCGCATTACTTCAAAAAACCCTCACTTGAATCTAAATAGATTTTTTTCCAACGGGGGGGATTTGTCATGCTAAACGCTAATTGCCTTTTAAATGTTCGTTTCAGCTTTGGGCCTTTGTTGGCCGAACTTTTTGAATAGTTAACATTTTTTAGTTTTTGGGGCCCGATGGTTTTACTTTTGTACGGTTTTCCCTGCTGGGTTTTACCTAATTTTAAAATTTTTTGGGGAAATGATTTTTTGACCTAAAGGGTGGTTGTCACACCCAGACAGTTTCCCATTTTAACTCCCCCTTCTACACCCCGTCGCTGATTCATCAGCGAAGCTACGTCTGAAAGGTTTGTTCTTCTTTTCCCGTTTCCAATGTTGGGATTTCAGGGGCAATTTTGTCAATGCACGGCCAAAACTTTAAAAAAACAATTTTTTTCAGATGACTGTTTTTAAACCTTTTTGGCCATGGGGGATAACAACGACAACCCCTAGGTTTTTCATAGGTCTTTCAGGGGGAAATGAAACCCCAACTTGCGCCGTTTTTTAAAAAGAAATTGCCTTCTTCTTTTCTTGGGCCCCAAAATTTGGGGTTTAAGGGGCCTGGAAACCTAAAGGGTCAAAGGGTGGTGTTTTTTCGGGAGGGTTTTGGGCCCCGGTTTTTGGCAGCCTCTAATAATTCTTCTTAAAAATTTTTAATGACAAACCCTCTTTTTATAAAAAAAAGAATCAAAAAATTTTAAAACAGGGAAACCCAAAAATTTTTTATTGGCGTTTTAAAATTTAAAATAAAAACCCAAACCCAAAATTTAATTAATTTTACAAAACATTTTGGGAATCGGGAAAAATTAACGCAAATATATTATCCATCTTTAAAATTTGTTTCGGAAACACTTCCCTTCACACTCCCGAATTAAAAACAAAAATTTGTTTCATAGAACAAATTAAAATAACCTTTTCAAAGAAAATTAAAATTTGGGCATTCCTCCCAAAAAAAAAATCTTCTCCAATTGTACAAAATTCACGATTATGACAAAAAAATTTCTCCCCTGAAAATTTTTCATATTTTCCAACCTAAATGGTTTCTGTTCTACCCCCCTAAACTTATTAAAATATTACTTGTTTCTTGATAATTCTTTATAAGTAACAACACAGTTACTTTTTACCTTTAAAAAAACAAAATATTAAAAAAAACATTCTACAGAACCCCACTGTCAAATAAACCATCCCACCCCGGGGTTTAAACAAGAACCCACGGGCCTTTAAAACAATTCGTAAAGCTCTTAAATTTAGGTTTTTTTTTCCATGTTTTAAATTTTTTCATCCCGGGGCCCCATTTTTTCGTGCCACAAAACCCCTTTGGGAAAGCTTTCTTTGGGAAATCTTAAAAGACATTAGCATGCGTCCAAAACCGGGGCTGCCTTTTTACCACTTAAACCCCCTGCTGAAAATCTAAAACTCACCTTTCCTGGGAGAAATTTCCCCTCGGTTTTTGACAACCATTTCTTCTGCTCGGGAAAACAACCTGTTTGGAAACCCGGGCACATATCTTCCCTTTAACGGGAGTTAAAAAATGAAAATACATATTATCTTTAACAGGTTTTCAAGGGGGATTTTTCTTGGGTTAACGGGAGATTAAAATGAAAAAAAAAGAATTACTCAAACAGGGTTTTGGGAAGGGAAAATTTCTTCTTAAGGGTAATTAAAAATAAAAAAAATAATTTTCCTCAGGTTTTCAAGGGGATTTCGTCTTTAACTTTAAAATTTAAAAAATGAAAATGACAATTATTTTCATCATTTTTCAAGGGGATTTTCTTGGCTTAAGCGGTAGATTAAAATAAAAAGACCCATATTAAACTCCCTTTTCAAGGCAATTTCTTTGGGTTAACGGTTAAATTAAAATGAAAATGACGATTTTATCCATGGTTTTTTTAAGGGGGATTATTGGCTTAGACGGGAAAATTAAATTAAAAAACGATATTTTTCCAAACGGGGTTTAAAACATTAATTGGGTTAAGCTAGTTTAAAATGAAAAGAAGATATTATCTTTAACATTTAGCAAGGGGGATTACTTGGGTTTGAGCTTTAAATTTAAAAATAAAATGACGAAATTATCTCATCGTTTTACAAGGGGTCTAAAACATTCTTCCCTTATTCCCCACTTTTCAAAAGTACCCCTCGCCTCGGGGTTTTAAAAATTTTTATAGTCGGATACAATTTTAATCTACTATCTATCTCTATCTATTATCTATCTTTTTATTATCTCTCCAAACACCCTTAAAAATGGGGAAAAGAAAGGCGTTGTACCTTTCCCCGATTAAAAAATTTTTAATTACAAGGTGTTTTTTTTTTTTGGGGTTTTAAATTTTTGAAAAAAAAAAAAACCCATAAATGGGTTTTAAAAAACCCCCGCCAGCAAGTCTGAAAAACACAAATTTTCCCTTTTTCCCACCCAACGGGAAGGGCAATTACAAAAAACTGGGTTATCTCGGAAACCAAAACACGAACCCCTTCCAAAAAACGAAACATTGGGAAAAAAAAAACACCACATATTTTATCTTTTAATTTGCCCCCGTTTCATTGAAAAAACCAAAATCACCCAGTGCAAAAACTTTTTCCAACGCGGGCTAACTTTTTTAAATTCTTTTTTTTGGGGAAAACGCCTCCATTTTAAAAACCCCCCCCCCCCCCCCTCGTTCCCCTTAACCTTTCCCTTTTCTCTCCTTTTTTATTTTTTTTCATGTTTTTTCTCCCCTTTTCTTTGGGCCCGGGCAACATTCTTGACTTTATCGATCTTAAAACTTCACGTTGGGACCTGCTTTTTGGGATGGCTTTTATGGGTTTAAAATTTTGGGGTAAACCATGGGAAAAATATTCATGCCAAGGGCACATTTGGGGGGGAAAACGGGTTTGGGCCCCCGAATCTTCTTTTTGGGAATATCGGAAAAATTTGAAACGCCCCCCCCCCCCTCTTTTTTCTCCCCTGCGTTTTTCTTCCCACCGTCCCCCCCCGTCTGTCGGGTGTCTGTTTTCCCCCCCCCCCATTTGCCCTTTGGGGATTTTTTTATGAAGCATTTAGAATGCAAAATGAAATTTTTAAAAATATAAATTTGTCTAAGGGATTCAATATTGAACTGCCGGTTTTTAAGGTGTTTATCCCCTTTTGAGGGGTTTGGGCCGGTTTTTAATAAAACGTCTCCCCTCCCTCCTCTCTCCCCTCTCTCCTCTTTTCTCTCCCCCTTTTTCCCCCTCTCTCAATTAGTCTGGTTTTTTCTCTCTTTCTACCTTTTTGTTTTCAGACCATCATTTTTTTCCCTCGGAATCTCGACTCCTTTTGCCCGTGAAAGCGGGGGGAACCCTTTTTTTTTTGGGGTTTTCGCCTTCATAAGGTACCGGCCTTTAAACAACCCTGAAACTGAGTTTTTCCTGATCTTTGGGAACAAAAGTCAAAGGGGAAAGAACCCCCATTTTAAAAACAAACAAAAGTCTGGGCCGTAGGGGTGTTGCCCCTTCCACAAAAGAGAAACCGCTCTCTCTCTCTCCCCCCCTCCCCCCCTCCCTCCGCCCCTCTCCCCTCTCTCCTCCCTTTTTCCCCTCTTCCCCCCTCTCTCTCGCTCTCTCCCTCTCCCCATCTTTTTGATAATACTAAAATTTGGGGGGTCAAAAATGTTTTTTAAATTTTTCCTTTCTGGTGGGGAAAATTTAAAGTTTTCTTTTTGGTTGTGTTTGTGTGTGTGGGTTGTGTTGTGTTTGTTGGGGGGGGGTTTGGGATTTTTTTGGGTGTGGGTTTTGTGGTTTTGTGTGGTGTGTTGTTTGGTTTTTGTTGGGTGTTTGTTTGTGTGTTAAAAAATTTTTTATGGGGGTACTTTTTCTTTCTTTTTTTTTTTCTTTTTTTCAAGGGTAATAAGTATCATCACTATTTTTGTTTTAATTTTTCTACATTGGGAAATAGTTTTCTGCATTGATTTTTTATCCTTAACCGGGGCAAAGGGCAATGGATAAAGGGATTTCTTGCTTTTCTGTTTACCCTTGGAAAAAAGACACAACCAGTCCTCTCTCTCGCTCTTCTCTCTTCCCCTCTCTCTTCGCTCCTCTCTCCTCCTTTTCGCTTTTCCCCCTTGTCTTGGGGTTTTCCCAATAGAAAACAATATTTTTCATAAAACTTTTAAAATTTATTTGGGGCTCTTTATTCTTGGGTTACTTTTAAAATTTTTTCCCGTCCTTAAAATTTTTGGGGATCGGGGGTCAAACAATCTATGGCCTTTATATTTAAATCCTGAACCGAATCGGGGTTTTTGGAAAGCGAAAACCTTTCATAGACTATAGATTTGAAAGAAAAACAAATCAATAACGCCAGGGCCAGGGCTTTTACTTTTTAAAACACCATACACAACCTGACAATTTTTAACTTGAAAACGGGGACTAAGTTTGGGCAGCCAGTGTTTTCAGGGGGCCCTGTGTGCTGAGAAGGGTTCAGATTCAGATTTTGATCTTTATTCTTTAGGCCTTTTGCCCCCAAAGGGAAAACAATTTAAGGGGGAAAAATTCTAATATTTAATGCGAACAATAAAAAAAACAAAAAACAAGTTTACAACGTTCACAATGTTTTTTAATTTTAACCTGCGATGATCAAAAACTTACAAAAGCTTATTTTTTTATACACTTAACAAAAAAAATTTACCCCGTTAAAAAAGAAAAATTTAAGCATTTGAAAATAAAAAAGAACCTAGGGGTTTAAAAAATGTTTTAATCAAAATGCTTTTTCCAAAAACAAACAAAACCCCTTTAAAAATGTTTTTATTTTTTTAAGGGCAATTTCTTTTAACACTTGGTTTTTTTCAAGGGTTTCTAAAAATTTTTTCTGGGAAAAAACCCCTTTTCCTAATAAAAATTTTAAAAAACCCTGGGAAAGGGAAAATACAAAAAAACTTTATTATCAAAAACCCTGTTTACATAATGGGGGAAAGGGGAATCACAATTGGGGTTTTTCTATTAAAGATTAAATGGGCTACTTATTTTTTGATACCAAATTTTTAAAAAATTTTTTTTAAAATGTATCTCAAATGGTTTTTCTAAAGTTTTTAAAACAAATACAAAAACAATCTTCTCTGGGGTTTTAAAATACGATTTAAAATCATATCGTCCCCTTTTTTGGGCATGAAGGGTTTCCAGCTTTGTCACGGGGCCCTTTTATTAATCTCGACGAAATTTACGAAAAACCCCGGGAAATTTCCCCACCCCACCCCGCCTTTCCCCTACAAACCAATCCATACAACATTTTAATCTTTCCCCTCGAAGCCCATTTTTTTGCCTTTGGCATCAAAAACAACTATTGTAACTCTAGGGGAAACATTGACTGCATTCTTTTTAACTTTAACCAATTCCGGGTTTTTGGGGTGCCATAAAACCCAATTTTATAGGATCCTTTTTTTCCGCCCCTAAACAAATTTACATATAAATTTTGATTACCCCAAAAAATTCTTCCCTGCGTTTAAATGTACTTTTCCACCTCATTTAACCCGAGCGCGATACCCCACATTTTAACCCATATTGCACAATTGGTTATTTTAAATCAAACAATTTTTAAAAAAAGTGCTAAAGAAATTTTTTTTCAATTTGGGCACTTTTTCATGAACACAATTTGGGGTATTAGCTCCTCAAAAAGAACTTTTAAAAAGCAAATTAAAGCCAGGCTTTTGAAAAGAATTTTACCCAAAAATTTTTTAACATTTTCTCGGGATTTTTCCGTTTTTGTTCCCCAACAGCAAATAACCTCCTTTTCTAAAAACAATTATGCCACTTTTTGTCATGTTTCCTTTAATGAAGGATACACCTCTTTTCAACTGTTCAGTGGTTTTTCAGCCCAAAATACGGATAAAAATACCCACATCATCACTAAAGCAAATAAATTTTTTTTTTCTAAAATCATTTGCCCAAAACCCCACGCCATGCTTCCAGAATTAATTTAAATTCCCCAAAAATTTAATTCTTTTAAGGGAAAAAAGAGAACAAAAAAAAGGGTCAAACATCTCCTTTTTTTTAACCCGGGTGTTTCATATATATTTAAACTTAAAATCCTTTCACAAACCACCTTGCTTTACAAAAGTCATACATGCTGAAAATTTGGCTTATACAATTTACCAAAAAACACCATTCTTGGACAAAATCGGCCAAAGGGTAAATTATTTACAGAAACCAAAAGCTTTCCCCAAAACATAAAGGGGACAATTTTAAATTTTCGATTTAATTTCCCAAACTTTTTTTTAACAAACAACAAACAAATGAACATATTATCAACTGTTAAAAAATTCGGTTTTTAAAAAAATGCTTTAAATTCCCAGTTAAGTTATTTTCCCCTTTTACCCATTCCAAAATCTTCAAATTTAAGGGGCATGCTTTGATATAATTTAAAAACATAATTGCTCAAATATTCCACTAATTGTTTTGGATTAATTTGCATCAATTTTTTTTTACAAGGGGAAAATAATTACTCCGACCAAAATTTTTGGGAAAAAACCCCTTTCAAACAAAGCTTAAAAAAAATTCCCTTTTGAAAACAAACAAACCTTTTAATTTTCAAGCATATTTTAAAATCTCCCCCAATTTCCTGTCAGGGCCTGGGAGCTTTTCTTTTTTTTTAAAATTTTTTTAAACCAACATAATTTCTTCCCTTTGAGATTTTTGGGCGAATTAAAGGGCCCTTACCACAACGATGCCACACTTTTTTGCCATTTACTACAAGGTTGTGCTAATAAATTTTCCAACTTTTCATTTCTTTTTTAAGCATCCCCCTTTTTTTTAAAAATTTCAAACCAGGGTTTTCCAAATAATATTTTTTAAAAGGTTTTTTCTTAAACCCCCTTTTAATTTTTCTGTACTGTGTTTCCCGAAAAACTTTTTTGGGGAATTTTTCAGACGCTACTAATTTTTTTTAAAAACCCCCTTAAAATCCCCTTTCTTTCGGTTTTTTAAAAGTTGTTTTATTTTCCCCCCAAACATTAAAAATACAAAACTCGGGGTCCGTTTAAAGTTTACTAGATTTGGGCTTACTTAGTAAACTTCTAAACGTTCCTTTTTACTTTGGCGACCCCTTTGTCATACCAATTTTCACATTCCCCTAAAGACTTTTTTACATTTTTTCCGTTTTGGGCATACATTTTGAGCAATCTTTTTAAAAAAAATTAAAGGTTTTTTTTTTTTTCCCGAGCGCGTCATTTACATTTACATCAAAATTTCCCGAAGCCCTTTTTGACTCCTGCTGGATCCAATTTAACACACATTTGAAATATCTTTATAATTTTTATTCCAAAAAAAAAACTTTTCCCACAAAATTGTTAATATTTTTGTTTTTTGGGGTTTATTTTAAACGATTATTGCTAACATTAATGGTCCAAACAATAGTTAAAAGTCAACTCAATAAAAATTTATATACTTGGGACACAAGGGGCGTTCAGAAACACTAGCAAAAATTTTTCCCTTTACCCTTTTAAAAATAATTTACAAAACTAATTTTTCCCCTTTTTAAGATCGTTCGTTTGTTTACCTTCCTTTGGTTTGCCCCCCACACATACCATTTTAAAATACAAAGTATAACGGGACATTTTATTAAGCAAATTTTGGGGCCCTAATTATTAATTTTTTTTTCCTCAAAATTTCTTCCCTGTAAAATGGGGGCCCCTAGAATCTTTTTTAAACCAAAAACTAAAAATATTTTTTCCCAAATTTCCTTTTAAAAATTTGCATTCTGGGATTTGGGGAAACACCCTCTAATCAAATACAAACACGTCCCTCACAAGAAAGCATCACCCAAAATAAAATTCAACAAATTTTCTTATTCCATTTTCAAGATTAAGTGCAAATAATAAAAAATGAATCCACAAACACATATCACACACAAAAATAATTTCATTTTTAAGGGGGGCCAAACACAGAAATTTGGGCAATTAAAACGAAAAAAATTATCCGGGCTGGGTTTTTGAAGAGTTATACAAATGAAACAAACTCCTTTCTTATCAAAACAAAAAACCCCCCCGAATGTCCCACCAACTGAGAACTTTTTTTCCCGGGGGGACAAAACTTTAAATAAAAAAAAAACAAAGGAAGGGAAAATCTTTCCAAAAAAAGTTTCAACCAAAGAAAAAAAATACAAACCCAACCCAACAAACGGAAAAAAATCATTTTCGCTAGTTTTTTGAAATTAACCCCTTAACATTCCAGGAAAAAAGGGGAAAAGATTTGGAACAATTTTCAAAAACCTTTTCTTCTTCTGTTTCCAAACCAGGGGGGACAAAAATGTGCATTTTTAACACACAAAACATATCAATTGGGAAAAACACATTCATAGCTTTCGGGGTTTTTTTGTTGAAGGAAGGCTGAAAATAAAGGCAGAAAAAAAACACCCTTCAAAGGGCCAACACCTCCTTGCACGGGTTTACCCCCCAGTTTCAAACCCATACTGCCTCACACGGGCAAGGACCGGGGTTTTAAAATATGTTTTCCCTTTAACCATGGTTTTTTTTTTCACCATAAATTTTTTTTCCCCCGACACATTATTGGCATTTTTACAAGCCTCGTCGGTTTTCCCTTTACAGTGAATTTTTTGCCATCGATTAGAAAGGCAAAAATCATAGGGCCCCTACCCTCCTCCTAGCTTTTTCACATGGGTTCAAACCCCCTCCCCCAATCTCTCTCACACCCAAACCCAAAAGTCTTCACCGAAAAAAAATATTTGGGCCCCCGGGGTTTGGGCCCCCTTTCCTTCAACACTCAAATTTTTGTTTAAAAAAACGAAACCCTATATTCAGGCACGTTTGGGGGTTTTTTGTCTATCACCCATCGGGGAAATTTTGTTTCTTGGGGAAGTTCCCAAAATGGCCAGGTTTTTTAAACCCCTTTTTAAAACAAACCCTTTTTCCCGCATGTTGGGTTTTTTTGCCCTTCCCTTTATACCATAGAAAAAAGATTGTTTCCTTTTTTGACCTCCCTCGGGGGTCGGGCCCGTTTTCCGGGTCCATGGGGCATCGAAACTTCCCTTTTCAGGCGTCGTTTGTTTTTTTTAAAAATTTTTCATTCTGTTTGCTGAAGGCCGCTTGGTCCCCTCTTTGCCTTTTTGGGGTTTTCATTTGGGGCCCCCTACACCTCCTTTGTAAATATGGGGCTCCGAATTCAAATCCCGAAAAAGATGTCCTTCCCTTGCTAGGCTCTTTCCCTGGTCAACATGCTGGGGTTTTTTCTTGTTCTCTTTGGGTCGGGACCTAGGATTTCCCGGGCCCTTTTCCCTACTTCCTGGTAACCCCATTCAGCGAGCCTGCTCTGCAAATTTAAACCCCGGGGTTTTTTGGTTTCCCCCCTTACCCCCCACATTTTCCACACTGGGAAAAGAAAACGGCCCCAAAAAAAAATAAATGAGGGCCGTCCTAAAAACCCACAACCGTCCGTTCTCCCCCTTTTATTTCAATGGCGGCAACCAAAGGGTAATTTTCCGCTTTCCTCGCTTCAAAATAAACAACTGAAAAACAGGGGGGGTGAAACACCCCCAAAAGGCCCCAAATTCCATGCTGCGACGGGAGGTTCCTTTCAAAGGGATAAAGGGAAACTTTTAGTCCAAAATCACCCGTGCGTCCCTCTTTTTTTGGCTATCAATTCAGGAGGGCAAACCAAAGGTGACCTCCCCCAAATGCAACAGTTCAAAACCCCCCCCCCCCCCCCCTTTGGGAAAGCATCTTAGGTTTTTTTAGGGTTTGGGGATACAAAAAAAACCAATTGATGCTTTCCCAAAAAAATGAAAAAACCAACCAAAAGCAAAAAAAGGGGGAAAAAGGAAATCTTTCAATTGCACCCCCAAAAAAAGGGGCAGTGTTCCCCCAAGCAATAAAAGGCTTTCACAACAAAATTTTTTTTTTTCCAGGAAACCCTACATCAAAAATGAAAATGAAACATACATTGGGAAAAACAAAAAACCCCTTTAAAACCAATTTCCCAAAACCCCAAACATCATTCAAAAAAAAAAATACAAAAAAACCCTTCTGGGAAATGAGCAAAAACATTGGAAACTTAAAGACCAAAAAAAAACTAAACAACCTGGAAAAACATAAAAAGGGGATCACCATACAGCTAAAAAAAAATTTTTAAAAAAATCCCAAACCCAAGGGAACAAAAAATGGCTAATACATTAAAAACCCCAATTTCAACTCTTTAAACTAAAAAAAAATAATAAAACAAAAGCAGGGAAAAAATGGGAAAAACTTTTTTAGGGGAACACACCCCGTACAACAACCTGTAAACCCCCCAAAACATGCAACCCCAAAACGCAAAATTAAAACACTGCAACCGGGGCCCCTCAGCTATTAAAACCCCCGGCGGTTTGGGAAACCCAAAACCCCTCCTGACATACCAAAAAGGGGAAAACAAAATTTTTAAATATTTTAAAATTCCCCTTAAAACTTGTCTTAACTAATTTGCTTTCCCCAAAGGGGTTGAGGGACTTTGGGAAAATTTTTTTAGGGTTTTTAACCCTACTGATAATATAAAAAAATAAATTTCTTGGGGTCCCCCAACCACAAAAAATGGTTTCAAAACTTTCGCTCTCATCAGGCTAGAAGGGATAATGGCGTAATTTTATCAAAACATTTTTATCGAACGTATATATTGGGGACTTTTTATAAATTGGGGGGACGGTTTTTGATAGGGGCTTTCTGTGTTTTCCCTTATGTACGTTTTTCTAGGAAGGGCTTTCGTCTATGTGGGGGTTGCCTGATCACTCCACTCTTTTTTAAGTTTCCAAGCCTGGTTTTGGCAGATTAATTGGGGGGGGACTTTTCCCCGTTTTCACAAGTTGCAAAATTTTTTCTGGGGGAAGGGGTTACGACATCGTTTTAGTTCGAACTCAAAAACATAACATGGCCCTTCCCCATCCGGGAAAAGTGACACTCTTCAATTCTAAAAAAAGAATTAATGTTCTTTTAAAGTTTTATGTCACCCCGGGTTTAAAAAATATAAACTAATAAAAAAGGCAAATTTTTGTCTGTGGTGGTTTGGATTTCCTAAGGAAATTAAAAAAAACCCCAACCATTGAAAGGGAAATTTTGGGATACGTCCGGTTTTTTGACCCAGGGTGGGTTTTTGGGGTAATTTTCTAAAAAAAAAAAACCGTTTTTTAAAAAACCCCGGGGGGGAAAAATTGTTATTTAAAATTTTTTTAAAAAAACAAAACTTTTTCCTCCCGCTTTTTGGCAAATTTCCTTTGGACAAATTTCCCCAAATACAGGGCTACTTCTCTAAAAATTTAAAACCGTTATTTGGCATTTAAAAAAATTTTTAAAAACAATTAAAAACCGTTAAAAACACCAAAACCCCATAAAAAAACTGTTTAAAACCCATCCTTTTTAAATGTGCATACTCTGTTTTGACCCAGGGTTTGGTTTTTGGGTAATCTCTTTAAAAAAAAAAAACCTTTAAAAACCGGAAAAAAACTTTATAACGGGTTTAAAGACATCTTTTTCCTCGGGTTTCACAAAAGGCCGTTTTGACATTGCAAGGCACTTCGGGAAACCTTAGGGGGCATTCCCCACCATAACATATCATTACATTATTTATACCTTAAAAAAAAAGGTTTAAAAACACGTACCCCCCTTTTAAAAAAGATCAAAAATACAATCTTTTTCTGATGTTGGCGGGAAAGGAATTCCCCCGAAACCCAAACCAAAATTCATTTATCTTAAGGACATACTTTTAAAAAACATTGGGGCTTTTGATATTTTTAAAACTTTTTATTTATCACCGTTTTAAAAAGGGGTTTTTTTCCAAAATTTTGGAAACCCTTTTTAGAAAATTGGGAGAAAGGGTTTCTTTTTTAAAACTAACAATTTAAAAACAACTTACACGAACCAAACTTAAAATTTAACCCTTAAAAAACCTTTTTATAAAATTTAGAACCGTTCTTGGGTGAAAATTTGGAAAACAATCTTTTTTTACCGCGGGAACCCAAAGAAAAATACAACTTAAAAAACGGAAAAAATTAAAATTGAGCCCTTAAAAACCCTTTTAAGGGTCCGTTATTTTTTAATTTAAACCTTTTTTGAAAGAAATTTGGTATACATGCAGTTTTTCAAAGCGGGGCAAGGGTTGACCCAAATAAAAAAAAAAAAATTTTAAAAAATTGCCGTAAAAAACCTTTTTTTCTAAAATTTTAAATGGGGGGCACCCAAAAAAAGGGTTTAATTTTTTTAAATTTTTTAAAACCCTTTTTTGATAAATTTTGGGATAACAGGGTTTTTTTTAAAAACCGGGAAAAATTGATATACAACTTAAAAACAACCGAAACTTAAATTTTACCGGGGTTTAAAAAACCCTTATTATAAATTTTTAACCTTCTTATGAAGGGCGGGATAAAAGGGTGCATTTTTTTAAAAAAACCCGAACAATGATATACAAATTTCCCCAAAGGGAAAATTAAAAATTTACCATTAAAAATCCCTTTTTAAAATATAAAATTTAAAGCTTCCTGAGGGAAATTTGGGGATAAAGATGCGTTTTAAAAAACGCTAAACATTTATAACAACTTACAAACGAACGGGGGAAAATAAAAACTGAGCGTTAAAAACCGTTAAAACCGAATTTTCTAAATTTAGACCTTTTTTGATTTTTAATTTTTTGGTAACAGGTTCAGTTTTAAAAACCTTTTTTCAATATTAACAACTAATTTGAACAAAACTTTAAAATTGCCGTTAAAAAAAAAACCGGGGTTAATTTCTTAAAATTTAAGAATTAGTGCCAAGGGGGAATCAGGAAATAAAAAGAAGGTTTTGGGGCTTTGAATTTCCGGGGCCGATTTTTGGTTTTAAAAAGGGGAAAAGGTCCCAAAATTTTTCCCTCCCGTTTGGGGGGATCGACCCTTTAAACCGGTTTTTTTACACATTTTAAAGTTCTACGTTTCAACACCACAAAAGGGAACGCGAAACACTACTCTACTTGCCCAAACAGGGAAACCCAAAAAAATTTTCAACCCCGAGCCCTCCAATAGGGCCTAAACATTTTGAAAATGCAATCTTTTCAAAAGTTGTTCCTTTTTTTGGTTGGGTTTTTAAAGTCCGCCCAAAAACAAGGGAAAAAGGGAGACGGGTGGTCCCTCACATTAGACTGACAAACCCGCGGGGCCCGGGGACATCGGGGGAACTACGGGCATTTTAGCTGGGAAAAATTCCCCTGTTAAAATTTCCAAAACCAACCGGATTTTGAAACCCCGACCTTTTGGGTCGGGGTCCACGGGCCCTTTTCCTTTTTTGGCGGGGCCCCCTTTTTAAGGGTCCCTTTTTGGGGGCACTTCAAACGAAATTTAAATGCATCGGGAATTCATTAAGTAAAACCAAACCCTTTCGAAGTGAAACGATTAAAAAAAAAATTTAAAGGGAAAATTTATTGAAGGGAAAAAAGGGGGATAAAAAGGGGGGACCCCTACCCCCAATATAGGGAAATGAAAGGGGTCCCGGAAAAAACAAACTGGGGAAATAAGTTGGGGAAAAAAATCATCGTTCCCCCAACCATGGGGGGTTTTCCCCCATAAACCCTACCCCCCACATTAGTTCAACTGCCACACAATGTTGGGAAAAATCAGTAGCTTAAATTTCCCCAATACTCCTGAATAAAGTTTCCCCAAGGCACAGACCAAAACCTCTCCAACCCCAAACCCCCAGGCAGAAGGGTACTCCAAAAACCCCCCATTTATTGTGAACCAAAAGTACCAGAAAAGCCCCCAAGTTGGGGAGATCGGGCACCCGGGGAAATCCTGGGTTTGACCGCATGCGCCCCCCCATGGGGCAAAAACCACTTTCCCTTTTGGGAAAAAGGAAAAAGGGGGGCTACTTCAATTTCCCCACAACGCAGGCAAAAGGGGCACAACTCTCCCCAGAAGCACCCTTACCGCCCCCTTTAGCCAAACTCTCAAGACCCTACACACAGACGGGAAAACTGGGAATCCCTGAGCACTTTACATTGGGGTGTCCATTCAAATAGTGGAAAAACCCACAAGGGGGAAGCAACCGGGATTGGGACATATCAGTCCCGCCAGGGGAAATTTCAAATTCTTGGGGGCTTTTACTCAAAATATTAAAAAGGGTCCCTTTTGTACAAAAGGGTGAAATTTCAACCATTTCCCCAAAACCCCATTTCGGAGAAACCTGACAAAAATTTTTAACTCCGGGCCCCTTCCACACCCTTTTCCCAAAGGGAACCTTTCCCCCCAAGCCCCCCCGCCGCTGCGACCTTTTGGAAATTAACCTGGTGGGAAAACCCCCAAAAACCCCCCAACCCCCGGGGGAACCTCAAGGGCCCTCTTGCAAGATTTTTTTCCCCAACCTCCGAAGATAGTATAATAAACCAGACACAGAAAGCCATCTACAACCAAGCTCTTTCGGTTTTTCAAGCACCAAAATCTTCCTTCTTAAACAATCTACAAGAGTATGGGGTGCCAAATCCCCACCAAAAACAAAAGGGGCCCGAGAAACAACAGGGGGAAACCCAAATTTAAAGAACACACTGCACTTTCCCGGCCAGCTTTTAAACCGCTGAAAAGCTAAAACCCGACCAAAGACGTTACACAGCTTTTTTGCCATGGTTTGGGAGGGCAGGGTCCCCACCAACCCAAACATAATGTTCCTTGTCCCATGGGGACAAAAAACCCTCCTGAAAACTTATTTCCCTTTAAAAAGACCACTCCCCAGAGCAAAATAGTGCAAAACCCCTGCTTCCAAAAGGCCCTTTTCCGCAAATCTTTTCCGGGGGGGTGGACATAAATACCTTTTTAAGCCCCTGGGTGCCCCCCAAGCAAAAAGAAAAAAGCAAACCCCTGTCAAGCAAGGTCAACTTTGGGCCCAATCAACAAAGGCGCAAACCGGCATAATTGGGGTAAGGGTCCCAAACCCAAAAAAAAGCTGTTTTACAAGGGCCCGGACTCTTCGCTCGGGCAACACCCAAGGCAAAAGGCCCAATGGGGGGGCAACCCCAAAGCGGGTTTTTGGGGGCTTTAGGCAATTTTCCCCCCTATCTCCTCAAGGGACCCAAAAAAAAAAATTGGGGCAAGCCTGGCTGATAGCCAGAGGGATCTATAAAAAGGCCTTCCCAATCTTCATGCTCCTTGCAACTCAAAATGGGGAGGGGAAAGGGCCATAATCTCCTCCCTGAACGAAACTGTCAACACGAACAAAAAAAATCGTACGGAAAATTTCCCCAAGGGGGCTTACAAAACCCGGTTTTTACACGCCAAGTTTAAAAGGCAATCCTTTATTTCCCAAGGGAAATTTCCCGAACTTTCCAAATTTAGAAATTTTT
>JAMYXO010005320.1:0-15678 GCA_033310375.1 Conus canariensis
AACTCTGCGGGGTCCTACAGCCCACGACGCGCTGGGGTCGAGCAGACAGCCCAGACAACACTAATTCTTGGGTAGGATAAAACTCTGTCCATGGTCGGCGAAGACAGACGGAGGCCTACTTTTTTTATCATCATCATTAGTAGTAGTAGTATAGAAGTAGTAGTAGTATATTATTTTTATTATCATTATTATTATTTGTTGTTATCATCATCACATCATCATTTTATTAAATTGTTAAAAATTGTTGTTGTTTTGTTGTTGTGAGGGGGTCTTACAAACGACTTTCTTCTTATCAATAAATGATTATAATATTAACAAGGAAAAAGGAGAAGGAAGAAGCATCATACTCTCAACAAACAAATTGTGCTCTCGCATAGACACACACACCCTGTACACTCACACCGGGGCCCTCCTCATAAAGATGACGGGACATTAATCACATAAAAAAGAAAGAAATTTTTATTGAACATGACTCCGAGGCCGCCATCCATTACTACAGAACACATTCATCTGTATCATACAAAATCGTGACCGGCATACAGATAATTCAGTGACTGGATCCCCTTTTCCTCAAAAGATTCATAGTCATTCAGTATTCTGTCTAGTTATGCCCATATGCCAGGGTTTGTCCCCCTTGGCTGAACTGTTTGTTCATTCATCCGTCTTTCATTAGAGTCACGTTGTACCACACTGACGGCGCCAGCTGTCCCTTCAGTCTTTCCGACGCGTCCGAATCCCAGCACAGGATACTGGCCATGCAGCTACAGCTGACCCTCGGATCGAGTTCCCCCGGACTCCGCTGCAATCCGCCTTCTCCTCCTAAAAGAGCTCCTGTTGGCCTCTCCCACAGGTCTTCTGGTCGCTGCAAACGTCCTCGTTGGGTTGGAAACTCTCTGTCAAGGCCCCAACAGGTTGACGCGTCTTGCTGGCTTCTGACCCCCTACACAGGTAGACAATTCTTTCCCCGAGGCCCCTAGACTCCGATTCGTCGGTTGGCTCATGAGGTTACAGCAGACTTCCTGGATATGTCAAGTCTTTCAAATCTTGACCTGACCTCGCTGTATTGGTCCGAGCCCTCAGCAAGACGCGATGATTTCGCTGTTCTTAAAATTGGTCAAACTTTTGTTGGGTGGGTATCTAAGCGTCTTATAACGGTTTCTCAAACAAAGAGAAACCAGTTGATACGGTGCAGCGAATCACTGAACACACACACACACACACACACACACACACACACACACACACACCACACACACACACACACACACACACACACATACCTGCATGAACGTACGTACGTACACACACACACACACACACACACACACACACACACACACCGACTTACATCAACAGCTGCGAAAATCCAACGAATGAGTCTCAACCAACAGAATGACTAGTGCACACCTACACATGCACAACAAAGAGCTGGACACCGTGTGGTCGGTGCGTAACATCAAATCTAACTCATGTATCGATCCCGTAAACTACCGTTATGCCAATAGCGCAGGCTTTCTCCACAAGCCAATACCCATGCAATAAGAATTCACTTCGACCAGGGCCCAAAGGGTGCAAACCACTTAACAGGTTGAAGCCTTCTTGAATAAGCGCGAACGGTATTCGAAAGCTGCTTGCATGCTGATGGTCACTGAACCAAGACTTTTACGCCCATCCCCAATTGACACCCCATTAGAGAACTGGAGAGCCCTGTGACTGTCCGTTGGTGGAGGTGAGACGCACTCCTCTTCCATGACTGTCACTTTGTTATCTGCTTGTCACTACCCCCTGATATGCGAATTACTCTCTAATTTTCTCTCCATTCTTCAACATCTAATTCGGGGTAACCCCCACATGTAATTCTGGAATTAGAGTTCTTGAAGAATCCAAGGAAATTAATCACAACTTTAGAGAAAAAAAATTACCCTGGAATTGCCTATTTGACTGGAGAACATTCGGGCGACTCATCACAATCATTATTATCATTGTTGTATTATCTAGCATTTTGTTGCATTGCATTGCAGTTCCCTCTGTTGCCAGTGTTGAGCTGCATTCCACTGTATTGCTCTGTATAACTTTGCACTGTGTTTAATTTGGCCTATATTGTAAAACATTTTAGAACCTTTGTTCTCTAAGATCGCCATGACCATTGTTCCTTTGCTTAAGTTGTGTTGCGTTTTGATGTATTGTACTACTTTGGATGCGGTTTTTTAAAATATAGTTTTTATGCCTTTAACACCCAGTGTCGTTATAATGCCTTGAGCAACATAAGCATTGCAACCAAAAGAAACTGAGGCAAGGTAATTTAGGGCATTACAATCCAGTACTACAATGGTGCAAGATGACAAGTGGTATCACAATGCAATAACGAAAACGCTGGGTGATGTCGAACTGCAATATCTATATTGCACAATGCTACGTTTGATCTCATTGTAATGTCCTATATAACCAACATTCATCCAACCGACCAACCAAACAATTAACAAGCCAACCAAGGAACCATCAAACCAGACAACGATCAGTCAGCCAATCAGCCACCCAACCAACAAACAAACACCCAAGCAGCCGGCCAACGAGTAGCTAGTCCAATCAAACCAACAAACCAGCCAACCAATCAAGCATCCAGCCTACCTAGACAATAGACCAATCCGCTGGCCAATTAACTGACGAGCCAGCCACCCAACCAACAAACCAACCGACCTGTGAACTCACCTACCATCCAACCGACCGATCAAGCAACTACCCAAGCGACCGGCAAACCAGCCATGCAAACAAGCAGCCAACCAGTCACCTATTCAACTCAACAACTAGCAGATAACCAGTCAACAACTCAGCCAATCATCTAGCAAGCCAATTTGCTAATCAGCCAACCATTCAAATAACGAAATAGATGATCAAATAATTCAATGAAATTGAGTCTTTGTATTAAATATGGAACATGAAAAAATCACGATGTATTTTTAGGATGGACATACGCCTGCTTACGTCTTCTCTTAAAACACATCTTCAGAGTGACAGCCCTTGAAAAAACTGAACTGGAAATGTGCGTCCAACGGATAAGTGCTTCAAAAGTAACAAATCAAGAAGATAATGTCTCAACATTCTGGGACAAGCGCTGAATTGTAGCCTAAGACAATATCGTATATCTGAAACACAGTCAAATCTTTCTCAAGTTTTTGTTTTCATGAGTAACACAGAATGAAAAAGAAATCACAGTAAAGGATTGCTGTAACTAACATCATTTTTGATTTCTTGTAAGTGCATTGTAAAGTTTGACATCAATAGACACAACGCTGTAAAACTACCATTTTGCTTCAAACGTGTTCCTATAGTCTTAGCAAATCCGATGAGCTTTTTGTTTAAATTGTGCTGAGTGCAGCTTGCGCATTTCACATTGTCTCTCTCTGTTGAGAAGGAAAATAAATTACGAAAAAAATGATACACCAAATGTTGAACAGATCAGCAAAGCCTGAAAGCTGTGACCCGTTATTTTCCATTCGGAGTTTTCCCGTTCGGAGTTTTCCCGTGCGGATTTTTCCCGTAACCATAGTTCTCTCCAGTTTGGACTGTCCATTCGCGATCGAGCCACTGATGGTCGGGGGGACCAAGAAGCTGGTGGACGTTCGTTTGGCCCCTCCGTTCCTCGCCCGCAGCTGAAGCGGACGGCCCCATTGGGTTCATGCACACTTTGTTTCCCGCTTCTCCCTCTGTCGCCACCGTTGTGGAAGTGACGTTGCGCGTGTTGGTGGCACCGGTGATGTAATTGTTCTTCTGTGCAGATTTCTTAAGCAGGATGTCCTTCAGGCCTGTCTGAAGCGGGGGCGCCGCTGATGCAGTAGAGGAAGAAGTTGGCGCAGCGGTTGACGTAGAGGAGATAAAAGGTGATGGAGAAGATGAGACTGTCCTGGGCTCGGTCCTCCGGAGTGTCGTCGAACAGCTGGAAGGCCTGAGCCACCACCACGTAGATGGAAAAGGGGAGGGTGCAGAGGATGATGGTGGCGGAATCGATGATCAACATCAAGGACAGCTGTCTGCTCTTGGAGGTAGTCTTCCCTCCCCCGGCGTTCTTGGCTCCCTCTCCGATGTCCTTACTGTCCTCCGATCGTTTGACGTGCACGGTGATGATGATGTTACCGACGATGATGGCGATGAAGGCGATGACGAGGGAGATGTTGTGCAGATAGGGCCAGTAGTAGTCGTAGAAAACTTGATAGTCACCCGACCCTCTGTCTACGTCACATAGGTAGGCCGTCACTTCTTTGGGAGCCACACGTGATGTGAAGACCAGGTGTCCCACCTGTACAATAAGAGATAAAACGTTGACAAGTCGTGAAAGGAAGATACTGCCTGCTTTGACTGAAATGTATGAGATAGGATGAGTGAAAGAAAGAAAACCCTTATAAACAAACGAAAAAGAAAGAAAGAAAGAAAGAAAAAAAAAGAAATACAAATACGCCCGCATCCGTGTGATCACACATGCTTACATATGCTGTATTAACGTCAGTACCGTCAGTTTATTTAAATGGATAGCTCCAAGAAACAAGTCAATTTTCGAGCCAAGCGTTTCGAAGTCAGCAGATGGACCTTTTATGAGGTTATTCGTAGCAATGGATCATCCTAAAATGTATTTTTTTCCAACAGTTCTTCTATCCTGATCAATTATACTCATGTAAAGTAGTTCTGTTTGCCATGTGATTTGCTGGAGACTCCAAAAGTGTGGACGAAAGAAATGTCGTTTAGTTCAGATTCATATAATCGACACCCATGTTAGTCGTGTGGGACATGATCAGCCCAGAGTACCGCGTCGGAGTGGGAACTGCTGTCTTTAAGACTGTTGCCTTGCATGTGACGTGGTATTCTGGGGCAGATCCAATCAGAGGTACTGACGTCAGGCATGTTGCCGAAGCTTTAAGATCTGGTTTCAGATTGGCTTGCCTTCTGAAGTCCTGACACAATTAACCAGTTTAGTGATAGATGAACTGAAGTGCTTATCACGTTGTCTACCATTGAACATGTTTCGTAACAAAATCTTGACTGCGATAGCCTTTTAAGTTCAGTGTAGTATGCTGCTAGACAACTTTAATGCCGCTCTCTAATATGTCTTCAATAAATACCAGCTGTGACAGTAAGACTCGCATATTCTACCGTCTAGTTTGAATACAGAGAAGGACTGCAATCACTTACCTTCAAGTGAAGTGTCTGTGTAAGTATTTTTGAAGAACTGCTCGCAGTTCTAAAGCAATCTTGGTGGATAAAGAGGCAAATGAGGCATTCAACATCTCCATAATTGCGTTGAGAAATCTACGCTCTGGTGCAAGGCTCTTTTTTGGCTATAAGACAAGCAAACGCTATGTGAGTTAGCATGGACCCCATGGACAAGGCGTATGGACTGATTCCAAGATCAATGTGGCAGACAAGTCCAAGCAGACATTGTGGCAGCGTTCTCTGCAGCAATCAGCAGAGTCACTATGTTGCCATCCTTGCACTAAATTGCAACAAAAATGTTTTTAACCATACAGATCAATCTTAGAATAAGATCCTGATCCTGATCTTGATAACCTAGGTGGATGCAGAGTCGCATCAGGGTCCCATTGAGCTGAACTCGGGGATGGCCGTTGGGGCGTCAGTTTCATTGGGTCAGAATGTTTTTAAAAAGGAAATAAACCAAATTTTAAAATAAGCTTTTATTGACCTGAAGAGGGCTGCTCTCTCTTTTTCCGTTGCTATTTATAACACAGGAAGGTTCCAGCAACGTAAAAGTCCTGATCCTGATCCTGACAATGTAAAGCTGTGTCATGTCTTTTTGTTAACACAGAATTTCGAAAAAGGTGAAGAAGTGCAGATTCTAGTTTCTGCTGTGTCGTTATGAAGGGCAAAGAGACAGAAACAGCATGCAAGTCCCTGGAGAGGGAAAGTCGGATGAATCACCGACAGTGGCATTTTTCCGTGAATTCACTAGGGTGAGTCCCCTAGGTGGAGTATTCTTTAGCAGGTTTTGGTGCTTGCATTGTGTAACGGCACGTTTGCCTCGAGTTCTTGAGATGTTCTTTAATGGCCCTCAGAAGTTCTTTGCAGAGGGAAACAAGATGGTGGCAATTGCAGTCAAATTCGTTTTTCATGGTTATGTGTATTAGAGATTTCATCTGTGGTATTTTTACGGCTACAGCAAAAACTATCTAATAATGTTAAGATCCGCTCCTGTCAATTATAAAAAAAATGACGGCAAATCGAAAAATCGCGCGATATCTGCTCTTTTAAAAACATTTTGCTCTGAGAAGCATTGTCGCTTAGGTAAGCAGAGCGTTCAAGCCAAAATTAAGCAAAGCGTTTTGTCCGGGCAGCTCACAGAGCTCTGGCTGTTTCGTGCTCTGAGAAAAAGATTACAGTACCAACGCAGGTAGGTTTTGTACTTACCTCTCACATAGACTAGTGTCTTTTCAAGAAATCTGGTGTTTGTGCAGCTTTTATTTTGAGAGGAAAGCCTTTTACAGAAAAGTTTTTTTCCTTGTGAGGAAGTGATGTGTCTCGTATATGTGTAATTACATGTGGTTGCGCAAGCTGACATTATTGTTCCTAGTGGATGATGTTGCGGTCATCTTTAGTGGAACCTTTGTGACTTACAATTTTGATTATGGAAACAATGTACTACAAAAACGCAAAATGAAGTGTTTACATTCTTTTGATTCGTCTCAATGTAATTTCGCATAGTTATAGCAGAGTTTTGTTGAGGAAAGGGAAATAGTTAATTTACCCTCTGGAGGTAACGCTGTCGTAGATAGTTTTCAACTATGGTAGTAGTTTTAGGTTTTCAGAAAAAACCGGGCTGATATATGGTCAGAACTATAGGAAAGTTATGCCATTAGTTTGTTAACTAGAGATCAAGAGATGAACTGAATTGAATTCTTAGCAAATTTGACAAATTCAAGGTAGTCAAGCCAAAGAATACTTTTTCTAAAACAACTGAACAAGCCCAAAACACAAAATTGGTGAGATCTTTGAAAAACAGTTAAAAAGCCTATCTTGCAGCAGCTTACTATTTTAGTCACCAGATGGTGCCTCTGTGCTGAAGCCTCAGTATTGTTTTTGTGTTGAAGAATTCTAGAACTGCAAAATCTCTGACGTCAAGGTAGATAGCGGATTTTTTTTTGCATTGAGCCTGCCAGATGAAGGCACTAATAATTCATGAAACAGCAGATGAGATCCTGGCGCACATCAGGAAGGTCATACCATGGATCCTGGTGACATGTGGAGTTCTGAGACACACACACACAAATCTAAAGCCATAAAAGTGGGTTCCAAAGTATCGCCCAAAAGCATATTGGTCAAGAGAAACATGGCTAGATATAACATCAAAACACGGGTGTAAGGATTCAACAGCAAGACAGCCTTTGACACACCGAGAAAGCTTACACAATTACAACAAATTACGGCTACAGCTAGAGGGTTTAAGAATGGACCCCTTCCTACTCCCTCCAATATCCCCTGCAGAATATTTAATACAACTGGAGAGCGGATGGGTTACTGCAAAACACAGTTACGAGCTACAACCGGTATTCAGCTGATCATGATCGAGCTCACGGTGCCATATGAGAACAGAATGGAGGCAGCTCAAATCTACAAGACTGAAAAGTATGCTGATCTGGCAAACAGCCTGAGGAGAGAAGGCTATCAGGTCAAAGTCCTCACTGCAGAAATTGGAGCTAGGGGGTTTGTAGGAACGTCTGCATACAGCCTCATGAAACAGCTCTCAGTTGCAGGGAAGGAAAAAACCAGAGCCCTGAAAGCAATGGCAGAAGCGGCAGAGAGGTGTTCAAGCTGGATCTGGTCAAGGAGGAACAAAAGTGAACTTCATAAGGCTTAATTTCCCTACAAATATCAGGTGTCCCTGTGGCTCAGTGGTTAAAGCGCGAGTCATTAAGTGGAAAATGACCATGTCCAGAGGGTCATGGGTTCGAATCCCAGCCATGGCTCGTCCCAAGATGGGAAAAAAAGGGGCAGCAGAGGGACATCCGGAGTCATGAACCGGGTGTGGCCCAACCCCCCTAGAGTGTCAGGAGATAAGGGCCGAAACACTTGCTTGAAGGGGGCTTCTCTTCTGAGGACTCTCTGCTGCCACGCTCTCCACGAGTTTCTTTCTACTGATGCATGGGTAAACCATTGACTTCCGGGAATAGGCCGGAGGACGTCCGGGAAAGACCGGAGGACACTGGGAAAGACCAGAACCAAGGGCTCTGTGGGCTGGCTCCCCACTTTGCCTTAAACATGTGGCTACTAAAAATAAAAGGAAAAGATGCTCCCAGGATTCACCGAAAGGGGGAGAGAATGATGAATCCATCGGTGCTCAACCAATCATGACTGCAAATCCCAAACGGACTATGAACATGGACCAAATGGAATATCCATGTGTCTGTGGAAAGCGTTTCGCTACCACCCGTGGCATGAAGATCCACAGAACAAAGATGGGATGTGTGAAGACTCATCTGAATGAGCAGCAGCGCACTGCATCAGCAGATAAGACGTCGGAAGACCAAGGCCAGGATTTAAACCACAGTGCCAAGGACATCCACGCTGTTGGTTCGGATGAGGAATTTGCACAGGCCCTCGATGCCAGGCGCCTGAAACTCAACCTGCCACGAGCAAACGAAACTGAAGATTGGGAGAAACTGGATGCAAAAATCGTCCAAAGACTCGATGCACTGATAGGGAAAAGCACCCTGGAACACAAACTAGCCACATATGGGGACATTGTGTATGCCACATGTAGAGACGCCTATGGAGCAAAACTACCCAAAGAGAAAACACCTCCAAAGAAATCCAGACGCCAAGAAAAGATGGACAAGATCAGGGTCCAAAAGAAAAACCTCAAGATGCAAATGAAGACCGCACTGCCAGCTGAAAAACAAGGCTTGGAAAAACTGTGGAAAGACCTGAAAGAAAAACACAGTGCCCTCAGCAAAGCGGAATCTGCGAGGAAGAGGAAGAGCAAAAAGAAGAAGACACAAGAGCGCTTCTTCAGAGACCCCTTCCAGTTTGCCAGAACACTGTTTGAGCAGCCAAAATCTGGGACCCTAAGTGTGGACAAAGGAGTTCTTGAGCAGCATCTGAGGAAAACATACTCTGACCCACAGAGCAAAGCACCACTCGACATTCAAGGTCTGGTGTGGCCAACCAACCCTGAGGAACAGTTCAATGGCAAGCCTCCAACGTTGGCGGAAATCAAGAAGGTGGTCGACAAAGCCAGAGCCAAATCATCACCAGGGCCAAACGGAATACCTTACCAGCTTTACAAGAAATGTCCCAAGGTGCTGGAGTGGCTCCACAGGCTGCTGCGATCGGCTTGGAGAAACCAGAAGATCAGCGGCCAGTGGATGACGGCAGATGGTGTGTACATCCCCAAAGAGCAAAACTCAAGTGACATTAGCCAGTTCAGGCCAATATCACTACTGAACGTCGAAGGGAAAATCTTCTTCTCTGTCATGGCAGCAAGGCTGACCAAGTACCTGATGGAAAACAAGTACTTGGATGTGTCAGTCCAGAAAGGTGGCATCCCAGGCGTGGCGGGCTGTGTAGAACACGCACAATGATCTGGGACGCAATCCAAAAAGCAAAAACAGAAAAGAGAGACCTGGACGTAGTGTGGCTTGATCTGGCAAACGCATATGGATCTGTGCCCCATGAGATGATACAGTTGGCTCTTGAGATGTACCATGTGCCAAAGAACATCCGCGACATGCTCAAGAAGTACTTCAATGGCTTCTCAATGCGGTTCTCTACCAAGGAGTACACAACAGACTGGATCAACTTGGAAGTGGGTATTGCAATGGGCTGTGCAATTTCCCCAATACTGTTCGTGCTGGCAATGGAACTCATCTTGAAAGCAGCAACAAACAACGCGAGACAAACAGACCTTGGCGATGGATACAAGATGCCTCCTCTCAAGGCCTTCATGGATGACACTACAGTGATTTCATCCAGAGAAGACGAGACACGTCATGTGCTGGAGAGGCTGGACGACATAGTTGCCTCATCCAGAATGAAGTTCAAGCCAAAGAAATCACGGAGTCTCTCACTGAGGAAAGGAAAAGTGGCCGGATCTGTGGTCTTCAGTGTTGCCAACCAGGCCATTCCAACAGTCACAGAAGAACCAGTCAAGAGCCTTGGAAGATGGTATGATGATACGCTGAAAGACACACAAAGAGCAAAAGAAACCAAGCAGATGGCGGAGGAAGGCTTGGAGACCATTGACCAGTGTGGGCTCCCTGGCAAATACAAGGTCTGGTGTCTGCAGTTCATGCTGATACCAAAGCTGCTATGGCCTCTGATGATATACGACATCTGCACCAGCATAGTGGAGGCAATGGAAGCCAAAATCAACAAGTTCACAAGGAAATGGCTTGGTGTCCCACCCTGTCTGACTGACATAGCGCTGTACTGTCGCCAAGCAAAGCTGAAACTACCCCTGAAATCCATCCTGGAGGAATACAAAGCAGGGAAGATCAGACTTCAAAGCATGCTGGAGGACTCAGGAGACAAGGTGGTAGAAGCAATTAAGCCCCAGCTGAAGACAGGCAGAAAATGGAAAGTTCAAGAGGCGATGGATTCTGCAAAAGAAAGTCTCAAGATCAGAGAAATAACAGGACACACACAGACCAACAGACAGGGACTGGGGGTGACCAAAACTGAATGGTGGTCAAAGGCCAAAGGAAAAGCCAAAAGAGACATGATGATTCAGGAGATGAGAAAAGAAGAAGACCAAAAAAGACTCCAAAAAGCAGTCCAGCAGAGCCAGCAAGGGCAATGGACAACGTGGGAGAATGCACTCCAAAGAAGTCTCACTTGGAATGACATTTGGCACATGGCCCCTCTCAGGATCAGCTTCATTCTCAGATCTGCATATGACCTTCTGCCCTCAAATGCAAACCTGGTGAAGTGGGGGAAAACAGACGATCCTGCATGCCCCCTCTGCCATGAAAAACAAACAGTGGAGCATGTCCTAAGCTCATGTAAAGTAGCCCTGGCTCAAGGAAGGTACACATGGAGGCACAACCAAGTGCTCAAAGAAATTGTACAAGTAGTCTGGGCTAGTACCAACACCACAAAAGGGAAAATCAGGACTCCAAAAGCACCCGCAACATTCTTCACGGCAGGAGGCAGCAAATCATGGCCAAGAACAACAGTGCCACTCGAAACATGCAGGCAGAGTCTGCTGGACGGGGCAGATGACTGGGAGTGCACTGCAGACCTCCCAGAATGGAAGAGTCACCCAGAGATCATCAGCAAGAGTGGCATGAGACCAGACATAGTAGTCCACTCTAAGTCAACCAAGCAGCTGATCATGATCGAGCTCACGGTGCCATATGAGAACAGAATGGAGGCAGCTCAAATCTACAAGACTGAAAAGTATGCTGATCTGGCAAACAGCCTGAGGAGAGAAGGCTATCAGGTCAAAGTCCTCACTGCAGAAATTGGAGCTAGGGGGTTTGTAGGAACGTCTGCATACAGCCTCATGAAACAGCTCTCAGTTGCAGGGAAGGAAAAAACCAGAGCCCTGAAAGCAATGGCAGAAGCGGCAGAGAGGTGTTCAAGCTGGATCTGGTCAAGGAGGAACAAAAGTGAACTTCATAAGGCTTAATTTCCCTACAAATATCAGGTGTCCCTGTGGCTCAGTGGTTAAAGCGCGAGTCATTAAGTGGAAAATGAGCATGTCCAGAGGGTCATGGGTTCGAATCCCAGCCATGGCTCGTCCCAAGATGGGAAAAAAAGGGGCAGCAGAGGGACATCCGGAGTCATGAACCGGGTGTGGCCCAACCCCCCTAGAGTGTCAGGAGATAAGGGCCGAAACACTTGCTTGAAGGGGGCTTCTCTTCTGAGGACTCTCTGCTGCCACGCTCTCCACGAGTTTCTTTCTACTGATGCATGGGTAAACCATTGACTTCCGGGAATAGGCCGGAGGACGTCCGGGAAAGACCGGAGGACACTGGGAAAGACCAGAACCAAGGGCTCTGTGGGCTGGCTCCCCACTTTGCCTTAAACATGTGGCTACTAAAAATAAAAGGAAAAGATGCTCCCAGGATTCACCGAAAGGGGGAGAGAATGATGAATCCATCGGTGCTCAACCAATCATGACTGCAAATCCCAAACGGACTATGAACATGGACCAAATGGAATATCCATGTGTCTGTGGAAAGCGTTTCGCTACCACCCGTGGCATGAAGATCCACAGAACAAAGATGGGATGTGTGAAGACTCATCTGAATGAGCAGCAGCGCACTGCATCAGCAGATAAGACGTCGGAAGACCAAGGCCAGGATTTAAACCACAGTGCCAAGGACATCCACGCTGTTGGTTCGGATGAGGAATTTGCACAGGCCCTCGATGCCAGGCGCCTGAAACTCAACCTGCCACGAGCAAACGAAACTGAAGATTGGGAGAAACTGGATGCAAAAATCGTCCAAAGACTCGATGCACTGATAGGGAAAAGCACCCTGGAACACAAACTAGCCACATATGGGGACATTGTGTATGCCACATGTAGAGACGCCTATGGAGCAAAACTACCCAAAGAGAAAACACCTCCAAAGAAATCCAGACGCCAAGAAAAGATGGACAAGATCAGGGTCCAAAAGAAAAACCTCAAGATGCAAATGAAGACCGCACTGCCAGCTGAAAAACAAGGCTTGGAAAAACTGTGGAAAGACCTGAAAGAAAAACACAGTGCCCTCAGCAAAGCGGAATCTGCGAGGAAGAGGAAGAGCAAAAAGAAGAAGACACAAGAGCGCTTCTTCAGAGACCCCTTCCAGTTTGCCAGAACACTGTTTGAGCAGCCAAAATCTGGGACCCTAAGTGTGGACAAAGGAGTTCTTGAGCAGCATCTGAGGAAAACATACTCTGACCCACAGAGCAAAGCACCACTCGACATTCAAGGTCTGGTGTGGCCAACCAACCCTGAGGAACAGTTCAATGGCAAGCCTCCAACGTTGGCGGAAATCAAGAAGGTGGTCGACAAAGCCAGAGCCAAATCATCACCAGGGCCAAACGGAATACCTTACCAGCTTTACAAGAAATGTCCCAAGGTGCTGGAGTGGCTCCACAGGCTGCTGCGATCGGCTTGGAGAAACCAGAAGATCAGCGGCCAGTGGATGACGGCAGATGGTGTGTACATCCCCAAAGAGCAAAACTCAAGTGACATTAGCCAGTTCAGGCCAATATCACTACTGAACGTCGAAGGGAAAATCTTCTTCTCTGTCATGGCAGCAAGGCTGACCAAGTACCTGATGGAAAACAAGTACTTGGATGTGTCAGTCCAGAAAGGTGGCATCCCAGGCGTGGCGGGCTGTGTAGAACACGCCACAATGATCTGGGACGCAATCCAAAAAGCAAAAACAGAAAAGAGAGACCTGGACGTAGTGTGGCTTGATCTGGCAAACGCATATGGATCTGTGCCCCATGAGATGATACAGTTGGCTCTTGAGATGTACCATGTGCCAAAGAACATCCGCGACATGCTCAAGAAGTACTTCAATGGCTTCTCAATGCGGTTCTCTACCAAGGAGTACACAACAGACTGGATCAACTTGGAAGTGGGTATTGCAATGGGCTGTGCAATTTCCCCAATACTGTTCGTGCTGGCAATGGAACTCATCTTGAAAGCAGCAACAAACAACGCGAGACAAACAGACCTTGGCGATGGATACAAGATGCCTCCTCTCAAGGCCTTCATGGATGACACTACAGTGATTTCATCCAGAGAAGACGAGACACGTCATGTGCTGGAGAGGCTGGACGACATAGTTGCCTCATCCAGAATGAAGTTCAAGCCAAAGAAATCACGGAGTCTCTCACTGAGGAAAGGAAAAGTGGCCGGATCTGTGGTCTTCAGTGTTGCCAACCAGGCCATTCCAACAGTCACAGAAGAACCAGTCAAGAGCCTTGGAAGATGGTATGATGATACGCTGAAAGACACACAAAGAGCAAAAGAAACCAAGCAGATGGCGGAGGAAGGCTTGGAGACCATTGACCAGTGTGGCTCCCTGGCAAATACAAGGTCTGGTGTCTGCAGTTCATGCTGATACCAAAGCTGCTATGGCCTCTGATGATATACGACATCTGCACCAGCATAGTGGAGGCAATGGAAGCCAAAATCAACAAGTTCACAAGGAAATGGCTTGGTGTCCCACCCTGTCTGACTGACATAGCGCTGTACTGTCGCCAAGCAAAGCTGAAACTACCCCTGAAATCCATCCTGGAGGAATACAAAGCAGGGAAGATCAGACTTCAAAGCATGCTGGAGGACTCAGGAGACAAGGTGGTAGAAGCAATTAAGCCCCAGCTGAAGACAGGCAGAAAATGGAAAGTTCAAGAGGCGATGGATTCTGCAAAAGAAAGTCTCAAGATCAGAGAAATAACAGGACACACACAGACCAACAGACAGGGACTGGGGGTGACCAAAACTGAATGGTGGTCAAAGGCCAAAGGAAAAGCCAAAAGAGACATGATGATTCAGGAGATGAGAAAAGAAGAAGACCAAAAAAGACTCCAAAAAGCAGTCCAGCAGAGCCAGCAAGGGCAATGGACAACGTGGGAGAATGCACTCCAAAGAAGTCTCACTTGGAATGACATTTGGCACATGGCCCCTCTCAGGATCAGCTTCATTCTCAGATCTGCATATGACCTTCTGCCCTCAAATGCAAACCTGGTGAAGTGGGGGAAAACAGACGATCCTGCATGCCCCCTCTGCCATGAAAAACAAACAGTGGAGCATGTCCTAAGCTCATGTAAAGTAGCCCTGGCTCAAGGAAGGTACACATGGAGGCACAACCAAGTGCTCAAAGAAATTGTACAAGTAGTCTGGGCTAGTACCAACACCACAAAAGGGAAAATCAGGACTCCAAAAGCACCCGCAACATTCTTCACGGCAGGAGGCAGCAAATCATGGCCAAGAACAACAGTGCCACTCGAAACATGCAGGCAGAGTCTGCTGGACGGGGCAGATGACTGGGAGTGCACTGCAGACCTCCCAGAATGGAAGAGTCACCCAGAGATCATCAGCAAGAGTGGCATGAGACCAGACATAGTAGTCCACTCTAAGTCAACCAAGCAGCTGATCATGATCGAGCTCACGGTGCCATATGAGAACAGAATGGAGGCAGCTCAAATCTACAAGACTGAAAAGTATGCTGATCTGGCAAACAGCCTGAGGAGAGAAGGCTATCAGGTCAAAGTCCTCACTGCAGAAATTGGAGCTAGGGGGTTTGTAGGAACGTCTGCATACAGCCTCATGAAACAGCTCTCAGTTGCAGGGAAGGAAAAAACCAGAGCCCTGAAAGCAATGGCAGAAGCGGCAGAGAGGTGTTCAAGCTGGATCTGGTCAAGGAGGAACAAAAGTGAACTTCATAAGGCTTAATTTCCCTACAAATATCAGGTGTCCCTGTGGCTCAGTGGTTAAAGCGCGAGTCATTAAGTGGAAAATGAGCATGTCCAGAGGGTCATGGGTTCGAATCCCAGCCATGGCTCGTCCCAAGATGGGAAAAAAAGGGGCAGCAGAGGGACATCCGGAGTCATGAACCGGGTGTGGCCCAACCCCCCTAGAGTGTCAGGAGATAAGGGCCGAAACACTTGCTTGAAGGGGCTTCTCTTCTGAGGACTCTCTGCTGCCACGCTCTCCACGAGTTTCTTTCTACT
>JAMYXO010005321.1:0-15677 GCA_033310375.1 Conus canariensis
GGCTCAAAACGCTCCCCCCCCCTGGCTTTGCTGAAAACGGGGGTTTTTTCTTCTTTTTTTTTTTTTTTTTTTTTTTTGTTAGTGTGGCCTGCTTTGTGGTGGGTTTTGTGACTTTAACACTGCAAATGAAATTAGGCCATCAAAAAGTTTTGATTTTCATAAAAGAGAACGACAGACAGACGACAGACAGACAGCAGACAGACAGCCCGACAGATAGTCAAGAGACAGACAGGGAACAGCAGAGAGAGAGACCGAGAGACAGAAAAAGAGGAGAAGCAGTAACATTCTACACCAACTCTTGCGAGTGCCAGTATTCAAGATGCAGCCAGAAATTTGGGATTCCCTAACGGGATGCTTTTTTCTGTCCTGTCCTCTTCCCAACCGCCCCCCCAGTCAGACTGAACGAAACCAAGGGTTCACATTTCTCTTTCCCCTTTCCCAAAATCAATGCAGACTGATAGTAAAGCTCAGAGAGGGGCGGGGGAGGGTGGGGGGGTGGGGGTTTGTCGAGGGGGGGGGTTTGGAACCGTTTGCCCCCAAAGGGGGGGTGCAGGGGTAAAAAAAGTTTAAAGAAGGACAAGGGGGAAAAAAAAAGGGACTGTTCGTCTTTTGATTCTGTTTGTCGCAGAACCCCTTTGGAGAAAGTGACCCCCTTGAATGTTTGGAATAATTCTGGAATTTGGGTGGTGCCTTTTTGATAACACATGCATCACAACTGACTTCTAAACTGTTCGTTTTGATTTGGGCTCATTCGGTAAATGTTTTTTCCATGCCATGTCCCTTTGTTTTGGGAAAATTGAAACCAAATTCCAAAGGGGAACGCACAAATCAATGTAATAAGAAACGTTTTTTTACACAAACGAAAAAAACGGAAAGGAAAAATTTTTCCTACCAATAAACCATCAAGGCACAAAACGTTCTGCCAAGATGGTAGCCGCCCGCAGAGTTAGAAATATTTGCACCTTCCCCTGTTGCTTTAGCTATTTTGTTTTTGTTTCGGGGGTAACGCTGCTGTTCTTTTTTTTTTATGCCCAATAACTTCTCAAGATAAAAGCTTTTCCCCCCCCAAAGTATCTTTTGCAACTTGGGGTTTTTGTGGTAAAGGAGTGGCTGTTTTAGAGAAAAACAGGTCTGGTCAAGGGAAGGGGGGTGTAGGGGCTTTAGGTTGGTGGGGGAACGTAGTTCCAATTTATTCCCCCACTTTAAGTTTTACCTTGTTCCCCAACTTTAATCAACATCCTCCCTCTCCTTCCCTCCCCTTTCCTCCCTTCCCCCCTCTCTCCCCTCTCCTCCTTTCTTCTTCCTTTTTTTATTTGAAAAAATTTTTAAGGTTTTTGGTTTTCCCTGCTCTTTTTTATCAATTTGGTAACTTTTATTTGTTTTTATTTTTCACGAATTTTTCTTTTTTGGGGGGTGTTTTCCTTCCCTTAAGCAAAATAAATTTTTTTTTTGCTTTTTAATTCTTATTTTGTTTTCGTTTATTATCCGACCCCCTTTTTGTTTTTGGCATTGTTGATGTTTTCTTTTGTTTTTACTTAGTAAATCACTTTGCTTCCTTTTTTTGATCTTGTTTTCATTGTTTTTTTTGTTTTTTTTTTTGGGGAGATTTGCTTAAAAGAGGTGACACCCTTTGACGTAGCCCTTTTTCCTGGCGGCTGGTTAAGAAGTGAAATTTTTTAATTTGTGTTTTTTTGACTTGATTTTCGGGAAAATAATTGGCCTTTTATCTGTTTTTTTTTTTTTTTGAGGGGTTGGTTAGTTCTCGGGGAAAATTTTTTGGATCAAGCTTCTTTTTCTTTTTCCAACCCTTCATAATGGTTTATGACGTAGGTCTGTCTGATTTCTCGAAGAGACAATAAGAATAATGGGCTGAACTTCATTCTAGCCAGAACTACTTGTAGGGTCGTTTCTTGAGTTATTCACCCGGTTTTTTCGGGATTAGATTTAACCAAAAACAAAAAAAAAAAAAAAAACACGGCCCAGGAAACGACACCCAAAAAAAAAAAAGTCCGATTCTTCATCTCGACCCCAAAAAATTGCAAGAAAACGGTTCTAATCATCACAAAAGGGGATAACATTTGCTCTAGTGGTGAAAGAGTTTTCCCCCCACACAACCCAAACAAAAGCTTGCGTGGTCCCCGTTCATAAAAACACAGATGCACCCCGGGAGAGACACACAGATAATGAAAAAACCCCAAAGGTCAAACTTTTTTCCCCACATCATGAGGCGATACATGATGCCCCCAACAATTTTCAAAAAAGAAATGGAAAAAGAAATTACATTTAATTTTTTACTCAAACCAATTGGCACAATTTTTTCAAATTTTACAAGTTGTTTAACTTGGGGCAATGGTGTGAAGGGAGGTCCGAGTGTACAATAAAAAAGGGCGAGCTCTTGAAAAAACATAATGAAGGCAAAGGGAAGGGGATTCTGACCCCGCAAGGGTGGTCCAGCGCTTGGACGCCATTCCATTTCTTTGTGTTCTTCTCCCTTTGTTGTTTTTAAAGGGTTTTCATTTACTTTTTTGCTGAATGTCGTGAGATAGAGTTTCTTTTTTTTTTTTTAGAATCACTTGAAAACAAATGCGGAGCAAAAACCCCTGGCAAAATACGAAAAAAAAACGCATTTTGACCCCTTGACTTGTTAATTTTATATAAAAACGGGGCATGAGAAATCAAGCAATATGGGGGAAACCCCCCTTTAAAAAAGGCTTGTTTATCTGTTTTACAACTTTAAAAACGTGAAACCCTACTTTAGAAACCCGTGTATAGGGGTTAAAAGTTATTGTACTGGTTTTCTTTGTTTTGGGTTTGTTTTTGTTTTTTGTTTCTCTCTCTCTCCTCTTGTCTCCTCTCTCTCTCTCTCTCCCCCCTCCTTCTCTCTCTCTTCTTCTTGTCTATTGTTTGTTTACAGGAATAATTTACTCTTTTTTTCAGAAAGTTCCCGGCAGTGCTGTGCTGGGTTTTTTCGCCCAAGGGGCTCCATCAAAGCCGCTCCCATGCTACCCTAAAACTTTCCCCTTTTTTCAGCGATGGTTACGGGCGCAGGGCTGCGTCCCCCATTGAGACTGTTGGGCATTCGTCTTTTTGCGATTGAACGGAGGAACGGCGTCAGAAAATCAGCTCTACCGCTGGAAGGGTTATTTGAAGCTGGCTTTAATCTGTGTTTTTTATAGAACTTTTTAGAATGTTTTGGGAGTGTGGTTGTATGTTGTGTGGTTGTGGTGTTGTGTGTGTGTGTGTGTGTGGGGGTGTGTGCGCGCGCGCGCGGGCGCGCGCGTGCATGCGTGGTGTGTGTGTGGGGGTGGGTGGTGCGTGCCCAGTGTGTGGTGTGTGGTGTGTGTGGTTTTTTGGGGTTTTGTGTGGTGTGTGTTTGTGGGGGTTTTGGGGGGTGGTGTGTGCTTGCTCTAATCTCTGCCGTTCAAAATTTTTGAAAGATTTAACCACACAAAAATGAAAAAAAAGGAAGGGCAAAAAGAAACGTCTTCCCATTGCACCACCTCCACCCCTCCCCTGAAAAAATTTGTAATGAAAAGAGGGGAAAATGAGGAACGCAGAGGTTTTTTGTTTTTGTTGTTTCATTTATTTGATTGTGGGTTGTCGTGTTGTTTTTGTTGTTTTTTTTTTCTAATAAGATATTGGTTGTTTTTTTTTTTTTGGTTTTTTTTTTTCTTTTTTTTTTTTTTGTGAATCCTTTATTACTAAAAAAAAACAAGAAAGACAAAACGTTTTTCCCGTTTTTTTTCAATTTTCTTTCTTTCATTCCTTTTTTCGTTTTTTCGTTCAATGACGAAAATTCTTTAAAAAAATGCCAGGAAAAAACCAATTGCCTTTTCTTTTTCTTTTTTTTTTTTCATTTTTTTTTTCCTCTTTTTTCTTTTTCTTTTTTTTTTTTTTTCATTATAAGTGGAAAATTCCCAGAAAATTGCCAGGACAGTCTCCAGGGGAAAAAGCAACTCACGATTATTGACTCCATGACCCCCCGAAAGGTTCAGGGTTGTGGGGGACTTAGTAGATATGCGTCTGTAGAGAGTTTGCAATCAAACCCCCTCTAAAAATCGGTTTTGAGGGAAGAATGACACCCGTTCCCGCTGGAACAGGGTGAAAAACAAGGGGTAAGAGAGTGGGTTTGGTAAATCCCTTTTTTTAAACTGCCCAGACTTGGATTTCCCTTTTTTCTGCGCGGGATTTTGAACTCAGCATTTTGACATAGGAGGCATTCTTTACCATGCAAGAAATTACCTCGCTTTCCCTTTATTCACAGCTGCTTTCAAGGCAGACATGTTAAATGCCCGAAACTGTTGCTTTCCCCTGATCTTTTATTGTCAAAATGTTCCTCTCCCTTAACAAATCTGAAAAAAAAAAAATGTTAGCAAACCGCAAAAAAAAAAAACAAAAAAAAAAAAAAAAAAACAAACAACACAAAAAAAACAAAAAAACCCACCAAAAAAAAAGGACAAACAATTAACAAGAAAAAGAACGACCAATCACTTTCTTCAACCCCCTTCAACGCAAGAAAGGCGTTGAAGAAACATTTTATGTGAAAAAAAATTTTCTCGAGGACTCGGGAGAAACGGTTTTTTCGATCTCCAGCCCGGCTGAAAAATTTTTTTGCAGAAAATGAACAGTTCGGGGCAGGGGGCTAACAACGTTGTTTTTTTGGGATATCGATATTCTTTGAAAATGTACTGGTTTCTCAAGGTGTGTTTTTTTCTGGCACTTTCGGGATGTCTCCCCCCTCCCACAGCTCTCAGAGAGAGAGAGAGAGAAGAGAAAAGAAGAGAGAGAGAGAAGACAGACAAAAGAGGAAGAGAGAGAGACGACAACAGGAGAGACAGAGGAGCCCAAGAGAGAAAGAGAAGGGGGGGGGGGGAGAGAAGAAAAAAAGAGGGGAGCAGTGAAGAGGAGAAGGGGGGATGGTTCTTAAATTGTGAACGATTTTTCCCCGTTGTAAACTGTTTTAAAAATACCTTGGCTATATTTCGCCATCGTCTTAGTTTTGTATTTTTGCCTGTGAAGGACTTGGGAAGCAGAGCAAAAAGGCTTTCTGTGTGTTACCGAAAGTTTTTTTTGCTTAAAAAAGTCATTCTTTAAATTTGTTTTTTAAGTTATTTGATTTCAGGTTCTACCTATCGCTGTGATGGTGCGGAATTTAGGGGAAATTAGAAAAAGGGGTAAAACATATTTGAAAAGATTCCTTTGGTAGCGGGGCTAAAGAAATTCCTTGGGTTTTCTCCCAAAAACCCCCTCGAAATGAGTTTAGTTTTATGCAGAGACGGGGACCCCCCCCCCCCTTTATTTTTTTTTAACAAATATTCCATGCATAAGAATGACTAAAAAATTACGTTTGGGGGTGAAAATAGGTTCCCGCTAATTTTATGGATTGTTGTTGAAATCAGATTTGGGGGCAAAAACGGGGTCTGAATTTCGTGAAATTATTAGTCAAAACGGGTTTGGGTTGCATGGTTAAATCGGGAAAATGCAAGATGTTAAAAGTTTCCTAAATAAATTTTTTTTTTCAAGGTTGATTGTTGAAAAGGGGTGGAAAAAAAAATGGGAAGATCATGCAGCGAAGTGAAAGATTTTTTTAGTAAGGACTTTTTAAAATCCTAGAAATGTAAAACTATTTTCTATAATGTAACAACCCCCAAGGGGATATTTTGACGACGTTTCGACTAGGGGTCAGGTTTTTGACAATTTTCGAAATCGAACAAAAGGTACAGTAAACGATTTTGACAGCCAATATGTAAAAAATGCAAAGGAGATAAATTTACATTTTTTTCTTTGCTTTTCCTGCTCTCGAGACCTGAGAAAAGAAACTTCCCTCGAAGTTTTATGCACACCCATTTTCTCTTCCGTGTATACTGCTTTGTCAATCGAATAAACCCCCATTTTGAAAACCTGGCTTATATCTGTAAAAAAGTTTTCCAAAGGGACGCAAAAAAATTTTGTTAACAGAACTTGAAAATACCTTGTTTAGCTGTATGAAAAAATTTAAACTGTCTAAAAAAAAATTATCAGCATGTCGGTATTTGGTATTTGTTTTCACTTTGCTTAAATTATTTTGTTCATTTTTTTTGCATTTGTAAATTTTATCCTTTTTTCAAAGGGGGGGTATGGCCTTTATTGAAAAAAATTCCCGGGGTTTCCGTTCCGCCGTTTCTCTCTCTCCTCCCCCCCTCCCCCTTCCTCTCCCCTCTTCTCTCCTTTTCTCTCTCTCTTCTCTCTCTCCTTCTTTTTTCCGGGTTTGCCATTGCTCTCTCTCTATCCTCTTCCCTTCACTCTCTCTTTTCCTTCTCTCTCTCCTTCCTCTCTTCTCTTCTCTCTCTCTCTCTCTTCCTCTCTGGGTTGGTAGCGGTTGAATAAGGGTTTCAAAAAGAAAGAACGGGGGGGGGGGAACCCTAGATTTTGCATATGTCTGCCGTTTTTTAAAGTAAATTGTCATTGCGGGTGGTGGGTGGTGGTGTGGTGGGGTGGGGGGCGGCGGTTTTTTTTTTTTTTTTTTTTAGGTTTGTTTTTTAAAAGAAGCAAAATTTTGGAAAAGAAAACCACCAAGGTGTGACAAAAAAAAAAAAAAAAAAAAAAAAAAAAAAAAAAAAAAAAAAAAAAAAAAAAAAAAAAAAAAAAAAAAAAAAAAAAAAAAAAAAAAAAAAAAAAAACCCACGCTCTGAAAAAACGCGAAAAGGGAAAAAAAAAAATAGTGATCAAAAAAAAAAAAAAAAAAAAAATCTCTGTTCTTCTTCAGAATTGCTTTAAAATTGCCACAGCCATCAATTCCGTCTTGCTGTTCAGCAATCAGGTTTTTAAATTAAGGAATGAAATAAAACGAAAACAGTTTATTCGGACTTTGAAAGGAAGTGCTGGTAAATGAATAACAAAAAATCAATCAAAAGGGCGCCTGCTTCTTTTCTATCATTCCCGCAAAAGAGATACATTGTGCACGGCATTCAAGCAGAGAGGGTTTTTCTCACCCGGGAAAAGCTCTTCACCTTGTTAAACCCCACGTTTTCCCCAAAGCTAGGGAACATCCCCTAATTTCAAAGAAAAACCCTACCTAATATTTTCGTGACAAGGGGGGGTTGTTGGGTGTAGCCTTTTTTTTCAAACGAAGTCTTTTTTGGGGGAGTACTACTTGAAATATGCGTTGAAGGGAATGATGTGAACTCATTTAACTTTTTGCAACGAAAAAAGAAATTTTTAAAATTTTAAAAAAAAAAATCATAATATAAAGGCTAGTGGAAACCGCCCGCCCTCGGGGTAAAGTCTAACGAATCCGGCCCGTCTTTGGCCTTTGCATCCAAAAGGTTCCCTGAATTCGATTCAGCGAAATTATTTTGTGCTGATGCTCCTGGGGGGCCCCTTTTTTAATCGGGGCCGCCCCCACAACCGCACCACAAATGAGTGGCGTTGTCTCGGGGCCCATTTTCCATCTTTTCATCTGTTTCTTTTTTAAAAATGGGTTTGGGAAAGTTTTTGCCTTCGTGGAACAGACAGACAAACTAACAAGCAGGTTAAAAAAAAAAAAAAAATAGAAAAAAAACGAATACCTACGGAACCCAAAAAACGCCCCAAGAGTTTTTTAATATTTCCTTCTCGGGGGTTCTCCCCTTCAGAGGCTTGCATTAACTTTTTTACAAAAAAAAAAAAAAAAAATTTTCTTTTTTTTGGGGTTTTTTAGAGAAATGGAATGGTGTTGTTTTTGTTTGCTTTTTCTGTAATTTCCAAAAACCTTCCTTCTTTTTACAGTTTTTTTACAAAAGCAACGAGAAAAAACAGACAAGAGTATTTCAAATTTTTTTTTAAATCTTTTCCCACAAAACTTCGAGGGAGTTAAATTCTTTCAAGTGAAAAATCGCTTTTTTTCACTGAGGCTGCCCAAAAAAAAAAAGAAAATAAAAAAAAAAGCAAGATTCCATGTATGTGCTTGTTTTTTTATTGCAAATGTCGCAAGGATTTTTTTTTTTAATAAGCAGTGTTTCTTTTTTTTGGAACTGTTCTACAAAAAACCTTTCGTTGTTACATTTTTAATGATACGCGTCAAATATTGCTGTTTTGAAAGGAACCCCCAAAATTTTTACCAAGGATGTTGCTTTTTTTCCCCTACAATATGAAGAGATAAAATTACTCTCTCTCTCTTTTCTCTCTCTCCTCTCTCTCCCCTCTCTCTCTCTCTCCTCCCTCTTCTCTCTCTCTCTCGTGTTTGTGTGTTGCGCTCGCCCGCGCGCGGCGCGCGCGGCCCCGTGTGGGGTGGTGTGGTGTGTGTGTGTTTTGTGTGTGTGTGTTGTGTGTTGTGTGGGTGTGTTTGTGTGTCAATAAAACCTTGGTTATCTGACAAAAAATTGGTTTTCAGTCAGTCACTGTGTGTGTATGTGTGTGGTGTGTGTGTGAGGGGGGGAGAGAGAGAGTAGGGGGAGAGGGAAGAGAGAGAGAGAGGGGGTAAAGAGGGGGGAGAAGGAAAAACAGGAAAAATGCTCATGGGGGGGGTCCCTCACATCCACCATGAGTGAAGCTCTCTTTCCTTTTCCAAGACATTCCCCATTCTTGACTGCCAGTTTGATTCCAGCTACCCCTCAACTCACCTCAGGCTCGTGAGTGGTTCAATGAAGTCAGGAACTGGGAAAATCCAAACGAGCCCCCTTTTTCATCTTTTTTTTTTTTTCTTTCTTTCTTTTTTTTTCCCTCTATGTGGACAAAAAACTTCGCTTTTTTCCTTGGAATTTGATGCCGGGACTAGGTATTTTTTTTTGTCTTGATAGAATTTTTTTTATGGCAAACCCTCAGAACTGGTTAACAATAAAAAAGGTTCCCCAAGATTTGGTCAAAATACTTTCAAACACCCTTTGACAAAAAAAACCAATTTTAAATGACATATCTTAACTTTAAAAAGTCTAATTTATTTTCTTTGCTCTCCATCCCCCCCCTCTCTCAAGGCAGTAAAACCAAAAACAGATGCAAAAAATTTGTTAAGTTTTTTCCCCAAATCTTTTAAAAAAAATAATCCTTTGAAAGAAAAAATGATAGAGAAAGGGAAAAAAATATGTTTGATCAGAAAAATAGAAGAGCATTGCCAAAAAAAATGCCCCCAGAAACTGAGTTATTAAAAACTTAATGTTGAAAAATTTTTAAAAATTCAAATGTGAAAAACGGGGGTTTTTAAAACTTGCAAAAATTTTTTTTTTTTGGAACTTGGATAAAAATTTAATCGCTGGTCTCTCTCTTTAGGAAAAATTTTGATATTGGTAAAGCATGTTTTTTTTCCCCAAAATTAAATGTAAAAAATGTGTGTCGGGGCAATGGTATTTTTAATTCGATCAAATTTCCCGGGGGTTACGCAAAACTTTATAGAAAAAAAAATAGGCCTTGTATGTTTCTTTAAAAAACTTTTGGAATCCGGTCGGCCAGCCCCCAAAAATTTTTTTTTTTTAAAAAAATGTATCAGAAAAAAACAATAAAAAATACAAAGATTGAGCACAATCATTACAAGCAATTTTTACATAGCGAAAAGTACAAACTTTTTTTTTACCTGTTGTAAAAGAAATTTTGTTATCAAGTTTTTTTTCCCAAACTGGGATTCTCACACACCCCAAAACACCTTTGGAAAAAAACCTGGGAAGAAAATCAGGAATAAAAAAAAATAAAAAGAAGAAGCTGCAAATGATAAGTATGTAAATTTTTTAGAAAAAGAAATTGTTTTTTCAAAAAACGAGGAATCAAATAGGGAAAGGCTCACATTTGAAAACCGCCCAATTCGGGGCCATGTTATACAAAAAATGTCTGCAGTTCTCTGAAGTGGGGGGGGAAACCCTGGGGAAAAAATGAACGAAAATGCAAAAACTGTTTTAAAAACAAAAAAGTTGAATAGGGGGTATTTGATTTGCAATAGAGAATAAATCGGAAAAAAAAAGAATTAAGCAATCACGGAAATTACTGAATTTGTGACGCTGTTATAAAAACAAAATTTTTTTTTCCCTTTTTCGGATTGTGTGATGCACGCATGTATAAACTTTTTTTTATATTGACCAGTCTCATAAAGTTTTTCTTTCTTTTTTTTTCCCCGAAGCTTTTAATAAAAAATATATTATCCTTTTTATAAAAAAGGGCCAAATGGTTTCATTCTTTCATTTTTTTTTCCTCTTTATTTTCTCTAAATAAGAATTTCCTTTTTTTCCAAGAATAAGAAAAGAGGAAAAAAAGAGTACTCATTTCTTTCTTGTCTTTACTTTCGGTTTTTTTTTTGTTGTCACAAATACCATGAAAAAAAAAAAGTAAAGAATGATTGTTTTTTCACTCTTTTGCGTTTTCTTGTAGTTTCTTTCTTTTTTTTTCCCTTATTTCTTTTTTCTTCAGATTCGTAATTTTTTTAAAAATGGAAGGACCCAAAAGGTGACAGTTTTTTCATTCAAAACCCCAAAGATGATTGGTTTTAAAGAGGAAAACCTTTACAGAGGCTTTTAAACACCCCACGCACACGCATTGCCATGCACCAACACACACACACACACACAAACCCCACACACAAAACACACAACACACTCACACACACACAACACAACACACACACCACCACACACACACACACACACACACACACACACAACACAAAGAGAGAGGGGAGAAGGGGCTTGCCCGGTTAGGGTGTCAAAGGGGGGGGGATTGCGTTTAACAGTGGAAGAAAAGGGGGTGGGAAAGGAGGGCTATGCTTGAAAAAAAAGGGGTTTACGCTAATGAGGGAAGGAAAAATCATGTGGTAATAGACATTTTTTCAGAGACTGGCCCCCCCTGGGATACATCGAGATTTTCTCAAACAGGGGGGAAACCGATACCATCCTGGGGCCAGGCAGGGGCCTCGCGAGGGGGGGCTCGGCAGTTTACTTGGGAAAAGGGGGGATGTTGTTGCGGGTTTTTTTTGGGATTGTCCGTCTCTTTTCGTTTGGATTTGAAGTCGCTTTCAATGAAAAGAATTACCTAAAGCCAAAAATGGTCACAGCTTTTTAAATGTAGGAATGCTGTGTGTTTATGGGGGGTGTTTGTGTGTGTGTGTGTGTTTGTGTTTTGTGGGGTGTGTTGTGTGGGGGTGTTTGGGGGGAAAGGGGGTCTTTTGTTTTTTGGGTTGTGTGTTGTGTGTGTGTGTGTGTTGTGTGTGTTTTTGTGTGTGTGTGTGTATGCTTTATTGTGTTTTTGTGCGTGTCCAGTTTCCTGTGGTTCTGTGATGCGAAAGAGTACAAATATCAATGTGTTTGTCCAAAGAACATGCGCATATTTATACAGCACTTTAAACAAGCCCCCGATTTTTAAAACACAAGTTTTTGGTACTTCGTTTAATTTTTTCTTTTCTTTAGGGGCTAAAATTTTTTCCCCCCCAAACTACTAAAAATTTTTACTCCCCCTGGGCGATTTTCATTCCCCCCCTTTTTTAAAAAAGTCATTTCTCCCCGAATTATCAAAGCCAAAAAATTTTCGCAGGGGGCCCCCAAAAAAAAACTTTTTAAATTTTCCGTTGGTTTGGGGTTACGGGTTAAAGGGAGTGTGTTGAATAAAGCCCACAGTGTCACTTTCTGGGGAAGGAAAAATTGTCATGTCCCCCCTCAGCTGAGGCAGAACCTGAATCCCGCCCTTGGGAAAATATCAGCTGTAAACTTTCCAAAAAAAATTTTTAAAAACCCTTTTCCCAAATTTAAAAAAATCAAAAAAACAGCATTGGGGTGTGAAAAATTTTTTTCAAATTACTTGCAAAAAAGTTGCACCCCCCCAACTCAAATTTCAATTTTTTAAAAGAAAAAAAAAAAATTGGGGGGGGGGCAGGGGAAAGGGACCCCCTGCGTCCATAGTTCCTTCCCTTTTGCCACCCCCATGTAAGGGGGGTGCCAGTCCTTGGTGATCATGGGTTTAAAAAAAAAGGCAGCTTCTATACTGCTGCCCCGGAAAAAAGGGGCCAGCCCGGGGTCTCGTCGGTGGGAAAAAAAAGGAGGGGGGTTTTTTTAAAAAGGGGGATTGGGGGCCCTCGTTTGGGAGAAGACTGGGAAAAAAAGGGTGGAGTGGGTGGACTAGCCATGCTAGGGGTCTCTCCCGGGTTTTCACTTAGTGGCGAAGGGGGGGGATGGGTTTTGGGGGGGGTTTTTGACATTTTTAGGGAAAACCCCAGGATAACTAGGGGCTAGTGATCTTTAGACTTACCTCCTTGGGGGTTTTGGTCTTTCCAATTTTTAAAAATCTGGCTCAGGAACCCGGAAAAAGGAAAAAAATTTAAATTCCCAAACCCCTTTTTTTTTACAATCGTTGGGGGAAATTTCAATTTTCCAAGGCTTCCAATTTAACTTTCCCCCGGGGCAAAAAAAATTTGCACCCTTTTTTTTTAAATAATCATCCTGGGTTTTTTCCCCATTTCGCCCATAGTTTTAACTGTAACCCCCCGGGAGCGGGAAAAAAAACCTTTTTATTTAAAAAAAAAAAAAGAAAGGAACAGAAAAACTTTTTTATTCTTTGAAAAAAAAATACGACTAAAAATGCAAACAATTCGAAAATTCAAAATTTTTTCCGAAGCAAAAACCATACTCAGTACTTAATGACCCCAAAACCCCCTTTCTCTTTAAGCTACACTACCTTTGGGGTTTTTACACAACACGTCTAAAATTTTTCCATCCTTGCATTTCCAATCGAGGTTTTAAAAGGGCCCTCTCCCTCAGTTGTCAACCCCAAAAAAACAAAATGGGGGGCCCAAAAGAGGAGAGGGGAGAGGGGGGAGAGAGAGAGAGGGGGGGCTATGAAAGGGGGGAAGGAAAAGGGGCAAAAAAAAGTCCCTTTTTTTGGGAAAGGGACAAGATAGCAGTAAAAATGCCCAAAAAGGGTTTCCCCCGGGTTGAAAACAAACATTTTTTTTTTGGGCAGGTTTTTAGGTGCATGCTGAAAATGGTCCTTTGGAAACGAATTTCCGGTTCCCCGATCTTTTCCTCTCCCCTTCCTTTCCCTTTTTTCTCCTTTTCTTCCCCTTTTCCCCTTTCTCTCCCCTCTCTCTCCCCTCTCTCCCAAAAAAGGGAAAAAAGGGGGGCAATCTACAGTGCCACTGCGTTGTGGGGTGTGTGTGTGTGTGTGTGTGTGTTGGGGGTGGTTTTTGTGCGCGCGGCGCGGCTGTTTATGTGTGTCTTTTTTGTTTGGTTTTGTGATGTGTGGGGTGTGCGTTTTTTGTGTTGGGGTTTTGGTTTTGTATGTGTGGGGGTGTGTGTTGTGTGTGTGTGTGTGATCGCGCATGCGTGCATGAGCTATGGGGATGTGTGTTTTTTTGTGGGTGTGTGTGTGTGTGTGTTTGGGTGTGTTGTGGTTTTGGGGGGTTTTTTTTCTGTTTTGTGTGCATGTGTGGTGTGGTTTTGTATGGTTTTGTGTGTGTGTGTGTTTTGTGTGGGGTGTTTTGGGTGCGCATGCTGTGATAATTTGGGGATGTGTGTGGTGTGTGTGGTTTTGTTTGGTGTGTGGGGTGTGTTGTGTGGTGTTTTGGGGGGACGCTTGCAAATATGGGCCCGCGTTGGCTTGTGGGTTTTTTGTTATATAGGAAAAGGGTGTTGCGTTTTTGTGTGTGTGTGTTCTCCCCCTCTCTCTCCCCTTTTCCTCCCCTCTTTTCTCTCTCCTCTCTAAATAATCTGATTATAAAGAAAAATTTATTGTTTTCTGTTCATTGGGGTTTAAAAATATAATAATTTTATTAAAATAATAAAAAAATTTTAAAATTTTGTTGTAGTTGTATGTAAAAACCAATTTATTTTTTACTTGTATAATATATATATTTATAAAATTAAAATTTTGGGGGGGGTTTTGGTGTGTTTTGGGGTGGGTTTGTGGGGTGTTTTGTGTTGGGGTGTGGGGAACTAAAAACTAAAGGGGGGGAAAAAATACGGTTTTTTACCCCCCCTCATTCTTCAAAGAATTTTTCCCAAAATTCGAAAGGGAGGGGAAAAGGAAAATGAAAATGAAAAATCCCGTGATATTTTGATACTTATAGAATCCTTATGGGAACCCTTGTAAACCCGTCTGAAGGCAGAACCATTCGCGTCGCTTTTCTGGGCCTTTCGTCCGCCGGGTCAGTCTCATGAGGGGAGGCACAATGTTTGCCTGGTTTCCCTTGGGATCAAGTGGGAAATACCACAGTCTACAAATTTTTTGGGATTCTCACCTCCAAGGGTTTAAAAAACCCGAAACCAATCACCCCAAACAGGCAGCAAAGGGGGGAAAAAATAAATCGAAAAGAAAATGTGGTACGGAAAAATATTAGGTAAACTGTTACAATGTAAGGGGGAATCTTTGGTCTATGCTCCCGGGAAACCTTTAAGGATGCAAAGGGAGGGCAAAAAATTAACGTCAGAGTGGGCACTCTACTGTATGAAACCCAAACATTGTCTCACTAATTTTTTTTTTAAAGATTGTGACTTTCTCTGTTCTCTCTGTCTGTGAACTGTTGTCTGTGTGGTGTCTTCTCATTCCATGTTTGCTGGTTTCTTGTCTGTCGTGTCGGTCTCTGCCCTTTCCCGAAATGCCACACCCCCCTCCCCCCCTGTCCTTTTTCCCCGCCCGATCTCCCCACACACCGCTTGCACTAAAGTACAGAACCCTTTACACGTTTTCTTCCCCTTCACTTCTCCCCCGAGACCCTCGGGTCCTCCCCTCACAGTTCCTGTGCACACATCGTGAAGGAGACTGTCAACAACTGCCTCCCTTCAGACCCCATCAAAGACAGCCTCCCCTTGATCCCCCCCGCGTGTTCATGACCCACTTTACGCCCCCCCACCCTATTTCCCCCTTTCCCTTGACCTTTTCCTGTACCCCTTCTCTTGGATTTTATTTCACAGCAAAGAGGGCAGGGACAGACGACTTCGAGTTTGCACTCGGGGGTCTTTGTGACGGCCGTTTCCATAGCCGTGACTTGTCAACTACCTTTTTTCTTCCGTTTCACGTAAGTCTTGAAGGGTCATTGAGCCACTGTACTGAAGAACTGTACACCAGGTCCCCTTGTCTCTGTTGGTTGTGCGTCTAAGTTGGGTGTTGCAAATATTTCCCCTAAAATTCGCAATGTCTCAGTCTATCGGTTTTTTTTCTTCCCCTCTTTTTCCCAAACCTTTAAAGTTCCCTCAGGGGAAAAAAAGTAGAAGGTCCTTTTTTTGTTACATGGTCAAACCAACTTAGATTTTTTTGTTTTTACACGATTTCCGCAGTTCGCTCTGAGGCTGGGTTTATGGTTTGGTGCAATGCGCATCCATAATATGTTCAGTGTGAAAAAGAGGCGTTTGCAGCAAGAAAACACTCCTTTTTAGAGGATGATGAACATACAGTGAGTGACAAACAGATGAGGTCACGTGGTACACTAATTAAACCCCCCAAAAAGTTATGTTCCTGATCTCGTATCTTAAATGGGCAATGGACCGTTAAAAAATTTCTTACAAGGTTGAGATTTTTTAAGCAAACATCTTTCTCCCATCCAATGCTAATAGCAGTAGCTAGTAAATTTATCATCTATCAAATATCTATCTTTTTCCATCCTTTACACAACCCCACACACACAACAACCCCCACGCACCACGAACCCCCGCAGGGACGACCAACCCCACCAACACACAACCAAAAACAAAACACACACACACACACACACAACACTCTTATCAGTAAAAAGAACACATATTTTTAAGAGGCGCAAC
>JAMYXO010005322.1:0-15677 GCA_033310375.1 Conus canariensis
AAGGGGTTAACGCCTGGGGTCAAGAATGGAAAAAGTTTTGGGCAAAGGGTTCTTATTTGACACTAAACTAGTTAGTAATTTGCTCCCATTGTTCTGAACAAGTTTTTATGAAATTTTTAACACGGGATCCCTTTTAAACAAAGCATTAGATCCTAGGATGTATCTATTTACAGATTTGGAACATTTTATCCCCATTAATCAGGGGTTTAATTATTTTTAAATCAAAAATTTTTGTTTCCCTTCAAAAGACCGACCAGAAATCGCGAAAAAAATTGGGGAAAAGGACCAGAAAAAAACCCTCCTCACCTGGGCGTGTTGCAGCAGGAAAAAAATTACAAGGGGGAAACAAAAAAAAAAATTAAGGTTGCAATCCAGAATTAACTCATAATGAAAACAAACACCGCCAAACATTTTTTTTCAATGCCAGCTGAAAATACACAAGTTGATTAAAAGACCTACAACCCCAAAGTCACAGGGATTATTTGGTTTAAAAAGATTTTAGCATTTTTGGCGTCATTGCTGTTGGGGGTGGTTTTTACTTATAAAACAAAAACAACGCCAGCAAAAACCAAAGCAGTAAAAAAAATCCCACCCACTAAATACAAACCAAACAAAAACATGCCAGAACCGCCAACAACAAAAGATCTTTTGTCCATTTCAATAAAATATTAAAGAATTTAAAAAAATTTAAAGTGACTTGAATAAGAACTTAAAAACACTTGATACGACTGATAAAATTTAAAAATAAAACTTAATGGACGCTTGATAAAATTTAAAAGACGACTTGATAAAATTAAGACACTTGATGACGACTTGTTAAAAACTTGAAAAATCTTGAATAAAACTTGTTAAAAACTTATGTTGCTTTAAAACTTGAATAAAAACTTTTTAAAACTTAAATAAAACGTGACCGACTTGAATAAACCAGAACGACTTAATGACGATTTTTTTTTCACAATTAATTTTACATTTTTTTCCCGGGGGAGACAACCCCCTTCCCCTTTTATGTATATCTGGGTCAACATGTCTGGCCACGGCTTTACTCAACTGCACAATACCGAGACAAAGCCCGCACTTTTCCGGGGTTTGTGCAAGTTACACATAACGGGTGTAAAGGGGGTCGTTACGCAGGCCGCCCCCCGGGATTGATAAATTTAGCCGGCTAAATTCCCCCCCGCGTCGTTTATACAGGGGGTTAGACCATTGTATAAAATTTTGGCGCTAAATTCCCCCCCCAAAAAATCTTTTCCCAATTTTATGTATTAAAAAAAAGCATTTTTTTATTTTAAATCTAAAAGCATTTTAAAAAAAATATTTTTTAAAAAGTATGACAAAAATAAGGTAAATGCACTTGTTATTTAGCTTTTGGGGTTTTTTAACAACTTTTAAAAAAAACTTTTCTCTAGGGAAATAAAAAAAAATTTTCAAGTAGACACCAAAGTAATTGTAAGCGTTTGTTTGTGTACAGTATATATATAAATCTTGAAGTTAACAACATTGGGGGATATGCCTGCATAGTTTTAAATACTTGGTTGTCATGGCATTGAAAAGTCTAAATTTGCCCTCTTCCTGCCCTCAAGTGATCCTTCCTACTTTCGTATTGGGTCACTGGCGCGGCTATAAACGCCCGTAAACCCAGAATTGGTCACTGGCGCGGCTATAAACGCCCGTAAACCTAAAATGGTCGCCCTGGTGCGGCTATGGGAAGGACCACTAAAAATGGGGTGAGGGATTGCCCAAATTAGACAAATAGAAAGCAGGCAAACAAGTATAAAAGTAACACTGTTGGAGGCATATTCCCAAAACCCTTCACATCTGGCCGTGTTATATGTGACCCTCTGGGGCTGGCTTGGGCCCTAGGCCCATAGGTCTCAAGTGAGATCCAGAGGTGATCAGTATGCGGCCAGATGTGAAAGTTTTGCAGAAAATTTATTTCACATTTGATGAATGTATGCGGGAAAAAAGATGTTATTGATCAAGAAAAAACTTTAAATCTCAAAAGTTTTCTAAATAAGTGTTAAAAACAATAATCCTACACATTATGTATGTTTGTAAAGTGTTTAACTATTAGAGAACTATAAAAATAGGCATTCTGGGTAAGCCAGCGGAGCAACAGCGAAACCGGCTTTAGCCGGTGGAGCTGGCGGAGTGGGGGAGCCAGAATGCCTATTTTTTTAGTTCTCGGCACCATTTATCCCAATATTTCAACTTATAAAGTAACAGAATGCCACACACTAAACAATATGCTTTTTCTGAAATTTAAAGAAAGTAGCAAGTGTACATTTCTACGAGCAAATTGGTTTTTTAACATGACTTGCAAGTTTTACAAGGTGATCATTGTACTTCTACCTTTTCTGAAACCTGCTTGATTGTTTGGAATTTTGTTAATTCTTTTCGCAATAATGAAATGCGTTTTTCAACTATCTTTTCTAATATTTTTTTCCCAAATTGAGAGTTAATGCTATTGTCGATAACTATCAACTGCAGACCTAGTTTACCTTGTTTTTTGGGAATTGGAATTACAACTATCCTCTTCCAGAAAGTAGGAAAGTTCCATTTAACCACCATTTTTGGTAAAACGAGTGAAGTATTGCTTCCAGCACAAAGGTAAGAAGTGGCGGTAACTACTGATATGAAATTCCCCTCTAATCCAACACTGTCCTTATTCGAGGAGAATACATTATGCTTCTTAAATCTTCAAATGTTGAGATGCATTTAGGTTAAGGTTTGGATCCGGTGTGGGATCACACATAAGTATATTTTTTCCTCCTCTAGTTCTCTGTAACTTTTGGTATCTGTATGTAGTCTAGTTGATGAGTTATTTTTTGAAAAAGCTTGGTACAAATGCTTCAGCTTTACTCTGATGTTGCTGGAATTTTTTTTTTCTTCTAATTTAATAGGATATGATGGTAGATAAGACTTGGTTTTTTTAATTCCTTCACATTTTTCCATACTCTTGCAGGTCCTTAGATGAAGATTATTTCTGAATGAAAAAATGATTGAAATATAACGTTTTGCTTTTTGGGCGACAAGCACCTGTTACTGGTGGCTTTTGTTGCACGTTTCCATCATTTCATGAAAGTTTTTCATCAGTTCTATCTTTGAGCCACGTGTTTGTAATGTTTTTTTCGTTTATTAGATAAGCGTCTGCAAATTCTATCATTCACAACTATTTCCTCGTATATTTTTTATCAATAGAAGATTTTGCCACTTTGGGCATTGCTTTTCCTCAGCTGCAGATATAACAGCTTTTCTAAAGTTGTTTATAAAACATCTCAATATCTTCGTGTTCAATAATGCTGCGGATCTAGTGATAGAAGGGTTGACTCATATAAACTTGCTAATTCTGCTTTATTAGTATAAAAACTTAACTTTGGGTATTTTATCTTCAACTTCTGCTTCTTCTTCAGCTATTTGCTCGTGTATTTTCACAACAATAGGGAAAATGATCACTTATCTCCTAGCGAATCACTTCTGTTGTCGCAAGGTACATTGATGGCCAAATCAGGAGAAATAATGTAGATCGATGGAGGTTGGTCTATGCGGTTTGATATATCAGGCACTCTTGTTATGCTGCCGTCATTCATTAATACTAAATTAGAATCAACAATATTTTCCAACAAATCGATGCAAGATACAACAGGAAATCGGGTTTCCCCAAAAAGGAGAATGCGCATTGAAATCCCCCAAAATATCCTTTTTCTTAATAATATTGGAAGATGTTTTATCCAAATTTCGTATTGTCAGCATTTGCCCATTTTGGATGAAACAAAAAAGTAGTTTACAGTGAAATCTTTGTTCCCCTTAACGATAGGAAGTAAAAAAAAAACTTTTCAATGACATTTATTGAATGAAATTGAAATAAAAACCCTTTAGAGACTATAATTCAGTCTGACCTACATAAATTGCGGGTTGAACCCGTTTAGTTGAAGCAATCGAGTCAATAGAGGTGGCACTAAAAACCCACGAAATTTAAATTTAAAAAAGGGTCAGCATTTAGATTGTAGGGGCCAGAATGCAATAGTTTATTAGAATAGAGTGATTTCTAATAAGTAAGTTTTTCAAAATTTGATCTGCAGTTCCTTTTGTAAAATGTTAAAAGAATTTTTAGCTAATTTCCCATTCAACACTATTTAAAATCAAAACAATTTGGGTGACTTTTGAGAGAAAGCAATTGAACAGTAGCATTTTTACGATACGAAAATAAGGCCGTTAAAATGTTGTAGAAAGCCCCAGTAGTTGTGCTCCCGATGCCCTGAAAGGAAGAAGTCATGGGCTGAGGTCGTTGCTTCTAGAAACCCCATGGAGGTATGAAGTGGTGGAAGGTAGAAACCAGCAGGTGATGATGGGGGTGACCTCGTCCCTCTTTGGGTTTTTCCCAACAACCAATGCTTTGAGATGCGACCCAGAGTCCTTGCAATAACGCTGGCCCCTTTTGCAGTGGGGTGGATCCCAGTCAAGGGGCCAAAATTGTTGTCGGAGGCTTGAAGATGTTTGTAAACAACGTAGCTGATATCTTTTCACCGGCCAGTTTCGACTTCGTCAGGCGTTGAATAGTTCCCTCTTGATGTCTAACGTTTTTATTCCTCACAGGGGCAACCTGACTTATCACCACCCTGGATTTGGAGAACTTATTCTGACGTCCCCCACACATTTTCTTATTTCTGTGACTACACAAGTGGATCTTTCCCTTTCAGATCATTCAGCCCAGCGTGTAATACAACGCAATCAGGATCTGGATCCTCCACCTCTTGAATCACAGAGCTGCATTCGTCGAGAGTAAAAAGCTTTTCTTTCGCAACACGCAGGCCATATGACAAACCCAAGCGTCTCCCGTCAACTTTGGACATGGATGGATCTCCCAATAAAAGAACACGGGAGTGTCGTCGAATTTTCCAGACGTGTAATTTTAACTTGGTTTGGATTTGACGGTCTACTTCTTTGTCGTCATGTTTTTTGATGACATCACTTTTTCTCTGTTTTTCTAATTTTGTTTTTTGCCCCTATTTTTATTCCGACCAAATCCAAGGCTGAAGCCTTCGATGCCACTGGATTCAGCCGACCCCGCCGGAGACGATTTCAACGCGTCACGTAAGTACCTCTGGAGGGAGGGGCTGCTTGGTTGTTACCGTTGTCAACACGGAGTTTCGAAACCTCTCTCTCAAGTTTCCTATCATTATCACTCTGGCATCTGACAGTTTCTTCTAATGTATCAATCTTTTTACAGAGTGTTTCGATTATTGTTGTTAATTTTTGAGTGAACTCACGTTTGTGTTGTCCGTCAGAGCACCCTGATCGTCTATTTTGTCATTGCCATCCTCCTCTTGATCGTTTTTTTTCCCACCTGACACGCTCGCTCAGCACATCTTTTAAGAAATTTTCTTGCCACTCTTTTGTTGACCTGTATTTGTTGGTCTTTGGTTGTAGTGGCGTTCACCTTGCTTCCCTTGCTCGGTTTTTTATGAATGTTGAAATTATATCAAGATGGATGACTGTTTGGTCGCTGGTTTTATTGGTGCATTGTCACTAATTGATGTCTGTAATACGTTGATTTCTTCGAGCACTGCAACTGCAAGGTGATAAATGTTGTGTCCGGATTACTGTTGATCATATTGATGTATTGCTCTTTATTCAAATTGATAGTAATGTTTAGCATGTGATATTTTGGATAGAAAAATGGAATTTATAATCTCTCTCTCTCTCTCTACTCTCTCTCTCTCGTCTCTCTCTCCCTCTCTCTCTCTCTCTCTCTCTCTTCGTTAATTACGGCTGCGTTTCGATGGATTGTCGCTTAATTATAATTTATAGTTTGGGTAGTTGTATGAATGGTCAAGAAGAAAACAAAAAGATGGAAGGGGAAGATAAATAATAATGGCATCTCTCCTCTCTCTCTCTCTCTCTCCTCTCTCTCTCTCCTCTCTCTCACACACACACACACACACACTACACCACACACACACACACACACGCGCGCGCGCACGACACACACTCACACACACACACACAGTAGGGACACACACACACACGACACCGCGCGCGCGCGCGCGCGCGCACACATGCACACGCACACGCATCACATCATGAAAAATACGTGTTATGATTATTGATGCTATGAATTTATTGCTGCTTACTGATAGACTGATTGTTCGTTTCTCGTTTTGCCTTATAACCACATCATGTAAATGTAAAAGAAAGTACAAATGTTGATATTATATTGATGCATTGTAATTGTCTAATTATCATCCTTAGCATTTGTTGTATTTAATTTTTTACAAAAGGAATGTAACTCTCTCTCTCTCTCTCTCTTCTCTCTTCTCACCTCTCTCTCTCTCTCTCTCCTCTCTCTCTCTCTTCCCCTTCGAGTAGGAGGATCGCTTATTCCATACGTTGTGCTGATTCTTTCTTCCTTGTCATCAATTTCTTTATTCTTGTTTGTTGTTTCAATCGTTTCTTTTTCCTTTTTAAAGTCATCTACGCCTAACTGTTAATGGATGAACTTTTTAATGTTGTGAAGATATTGTGTTTGTTAAAGTTTTGAAGTTTAGTCACTAGTCATACTTAGTCCTTTAACGGGACAAGGCCGATGAAAAAAAGCATGTGTTTTTGCTTATCTGTTACCCTTGAAATAAAGGATTATCATCATCATATCATCATCATCATCTCTCTTCTCTCTTCTCTCTCTCTCGTCTCTCTGCTCTCTCTCTCTTCTCTCACTCTCTTCTCTCTCTCTCTCTTTACCTTGCTATTTCTAATAATAATTGCGTCTGTCTCTTTCTATCATTAAAAAAGGTAAGCTCTCTCTCCTCTCTCTCTCTCTCCATCTCTCCTCTCTCTCTCTCTCTCCTCCCTCTCTCTCTCTCTCCTCTCTTTCTGTGGCTGCTCTGGGGACCGTCTCCGTACTCAGTCATCCTCTGCCGTTAACATCTCTCTCTTTCTGTCTGTCTGTCTGTCTGTCTGTATGTGTCTGTCTCTGTCTCTGTCTCTCTGTGTCTCTGTGTCCTGTCCTGTCTGTCTGGTCAGTCTGTCTGTCTGCCTGTCTCTCTCTCTTCTCTCTCTCTCTCTCTTCTCGTCTGTCTGTCTCTCTCTCCTCTCTCTCTCCTCTGTCTCTCTCTGTCTCTCTGTCTCTGTCTGTCTCTCTGTCCTGTCTGCCTGTCTGTCCTGTCTGTCTGTCTCTCTCTCTCTCTCGTCTCTCTCTCCCTCTCCCTCTCTCTGTCCTAAAAGACAGAGGAGTAGCTTGACCATGAAGATGGCCCCCAGGAGCAATAGACAGAGAGAGTAGGGGGAGAGGAGAGTGAGGGAGTGAGGGGGAGAGAGTGGGAGAGAGGAGAGAGAGAGAGAGAGAGGGAGGGAGGGAGGGAAGAGAGAGGGAAACGAGAGAGAGAAGAGATAGAGAAGGTGGAGGGAGGAAGGAGATGAGTCAAACTCAGATGGGTTTTACTTTCATATAAAGGCCATGGCCCCTTATGAAGGGGCATGGAGAACATAACAACAATATAAAAAATCACAAAGAACACAAGAAAAACTGGATGACTACTCTGTCACGAAGTCATGACTAATCTAAACTGAAATGCCTTGAAGGAGAGAGAGAGAGAGAGAGAAGAGAGAGAGAGAGAGAGAGGAGAGACGCACAGACCAGACAGACAGAACAGACAGACAGACAGACAGACAGACAGAGACAGAGACCCGAATAGAGACAGAGAGAGACCAGACAGACAGACAGACAAAGAAGACGGATAGAAAGAGAGAAGACGACAGACAGACAAGACAGACAGACGGGGAGACACCTGAAATGCAGAGGAGGTACTGACTTGGAGACGATCAGAGCAGCAGTGAGAACGGGAGAGAGAGAGAGAGAGAGAGAGAAGAGAGAGAGGAAGGGAAGAGAGAGAGAGAGAGAGAGAGAGAGAGACGGACAGAAAGACAGATGACAACAGACAGACAGACAGACAGACTAGACAGACAATACAGACATGTACAGACAGAACCCTGAAAAGAGGATTAAATGAGTATGAGACAGCTCCCAAAGCACCACACAGAGAGAGAGGGGCAGGGGACTATGTGGGCGCTCTCCGTGCGCCAGATAGAGAGAGAGACGAGAGAGATAGGAGATTTTTATTCAATAAGGCGATGGCCCGCTTTGAAGGTGGTGTATAAACAACATAGAATACAGGTACAGGAAATGTTCTCAGTACAGAATTAAAACGCCAAATGGGTAGAGAAACATGCGAAAAATTGATTACAGAATTATGAGCAATATCCAGATCGAATTTTTAGATGCTTTATAATAATAAACAGCAGCGAGCTGTTGGACAATATCTTCACGCTTAAATGACGTCTTAGTTCCAGCTTGAAGCGCGCCTCCAGCAAAATTCCCACGCACTGTTTACTCTCGTCTCATAGTGAGAAGGGATAGTGCAGACAGAGGCACTGAATGCTCGTAAAGTAAACAAAATGGTAATCACTCGTTCATTAGGTGGGGGGGGGGGGGGGGATGCACTACTCTGTTTCCTGTTACAGTAATCGTACTTTCGTTTCAGAAACATTCCTTCTTTTTTGGTGGATTCCGTACTCAGTGCATTAATTACAATACACTTATTTGTAATCACATCTATAAAAGTGCCTTATATTCACGCAACAGTTGTATTTGCTGTAGGAATACGGTTCTGCTGTTCACGCAGGGGGCTCACAGACACCTGATACTGTAGAATCCACTGACTGAAGGATGGCTCTCCGCTCCTTTGACTCATGTACTGGCAGTTAGACGCTAGTGCTTTAACATGTGGGGTATGAAGGGAAAAGAGTAGGAAAATATGGCAGAGAAGATGGTAAGGGAGACAGACTCACAGAAAGAAGAAAGAAGAACGGAAGCAGTAGCGAGACTTGAATGAAAAGACCCACTCAAGAGGAAAATGCAATAAGGTAAGGACGGGTTAACTAAACTGAAATGCGCTCGCGGCACATGAAATAAAAAGAGAGAGAGAAGAGAGAGAGAGAGAGAAAAGAGAGAGACATTTGGTACTCAACAATAAACCAATTAAAAAAATGTCTAGTCCCCTTTCCAGTTTATCCTTGCAATTCTACTTTGGTTAAAGTAAACATATTGTCAGACACGTACTCATTGGTGAAATGATGATGAAATAGATCAATAGCACAAAGACAACACCAGAAGTAAAATTAGGCATCGGTACACCGTTTGAAACGCAAAGCCTGACTCCCCCCATATTGCACGCTGCTGTTTCTACAAGATAAGGTTATGATTTGAAAGTCGAAAAAGAAACGCATGGAAAGTAAGTTTTCATTGGAAAGATTTCCCTCCAACAAGTCAGCCATACGGCGTAAGCTGTCCCCCACTTGAAGGAAGAAAGGGAAAACAAGGCAAGAGAGCAGTCATGTCCTTTGACCACCTTCTGGTGGAAGGAAGAAAATTTTTTCTTGAAGATCTTGAAGCAGGCAAAGGGTGTATATAGGGAATGGGCCGGCCCATTTCTATATGTTCGTTTGTCCTAAACAGCGAGGCTGTGGTAATCAGCCCCTGGGTCATCACCGGTTTTATGTTCACCCCATTTTGCAGCGACCAAGCCCAGGGAAAGGTGACCGGTGTAACAGCCCGTTCTTATCTGACCCCCCGCCCTGGAATTACCCGGGGTAAGTCTGGGCTAGCCCGCTTTTACCCCCGGGGTCATTCTAGGACTAGCTAAACTTACCCCCCCCCCCCCCCCCTAGTTGGAACTTCCCCCCCGGGGGGGTAAGTTTTGGGCTAGCCTGGATTTACCCCCCCCCCCCCACCCCCCAAAGGGTCAATTCTAGGACTATTTGGAATCTTCCTCCACCCCACCCCACCCTTAAAAACAAGAGAGGGTTGTTTCAGGGTTTTCCTCTGCCTTTTCCCAACACCCCCACACCCCCTTTAAAAAAAAAAATTAGGTTAGCCTGCAAAATTTTTACACCCCCTCTCCCTTTTTCTAAAATTATACATCAGTTGGTTTGGGACAAAAGTGTATTCAAAAATTTTCTCGAATAAAATGGACCTCCTACTTTCCCCCCCCCCCCCCCCCCCCCCCCTACACACACACACACACCCCTGGATTCCTAACAGATACTATTAACATTTCTCGCGCTAGCTTTTGTGTGGGTCCAATATTCGGGGTTAGGTGGTGATACGCCCGTGCTTTCGTGGGAAGGAAGACCCCCCTACATGCCAATGTGACCAAGTGCCGTGTGACAAGCGCATTTGTGACAAAACGTCTTTTTGTGGAACCACGTGTCTTTGTGAACCAAGTACCTTTGTTGCTTCACCCCGGGTTTTGCCTCTTTTAACTATTTTACAGCTATTTAATCTCTTGAGTACCTGTGTACCTTAGCTTGTACAATGCAGATGACTTTGGTCAGAAACCACTAAACCATGGCCCTTATGACGTAAATCGAGATTTAACTATTTAACAGCTAATTAATGTTCCCGAGTGCTTGTGTACCTTGAAAAAATTTAGATTACTGTGGTCAGTGCCACGGACTATTTTGGTCTTTTACGTAAATTGGAGATTTTAACTATTTCACAGCTAATTAAAGTCTCCCGAGTACCTGTGTACCTTGTAAAAATGCAGACGACCAGTGGTCAGTGCCATTGACCACTGGTCACTATAAACGTAAATCAGATAGTTTCGTCATTTTACAGCTAATCATTGCCCCATGAATGTTTTGTAATTCCTTGTGCAGTCAGAAAACCAGTGTCAGTGTCCACTGACCATTGTCACTTTTATGTATATAAGAGATTTTAACTTTTTTTAAACAGCTAATTAGTGTCTCCTAGGGTCCTGTGTACCCTTGTACAATGAAAGATGACTGGGGGGGGGGGGGGGGGGGGGGGGGGCAGTTCCAACTAGGGGGGAAGTTCCCAGCTAGTCTGGAATGCCCGGGGGTAAAAGCAGGCCTAGCCCAGACTACCCCGGGTAAGTTCCAGAGGGGGGGGGGGTAAGGAATGGGCTGTTTACACCCGGGTTCTGTGTGAGTGAGCGATCGAATGACAAAGCGTGCCCCGTGATTGATGAAAATGTCTTAAAAGGGAAGACAAACCTTTTTCGTTTTTTACCATGAACGTGAACGGTTTATTTTTTCCCAAACTTCAGATCATGTTTTGTTTACATTTATTTGTGGTTTTGATTTTGTTTGCTTGGTAGAGACCTTTTTGGAAAAGATTTGGGGAAAAAACAATATATTCAAGGATTATAAAAAACATATATACATCAGCTGGAAAGTTCCCCTCAAAAAGTAGAAACGACAGGAGCATTGTGTGTTTGATTTAAAAATTAGTTGGCTCCCTTTGTAAAAAAACATTGAACAAAAAAGTTTTATAAATTGTTGTGCATTGGGGCATTGATAAAGACTTAAATTTGGCTTGGAGAAAAAATGTATTGTATTTGTTCTTATGTTGTTCCGCCGAAGGTTCGCCTTTTTAAAATTCATTTTGATCAGGATAATTTGGGGGAAAACTTTGCTTGAGAATTGTTTGGTTGATAGTATGACAACAAGAGTTATGTGGTATTGTGCGGTGGACTTATAAAAAAGCAGAACCCTTTAAATATTTCTGAGATTTTTTTTGGGAAACCAAAATGTTATTGAACTGCAATATAAAGGAGTCTTTATCACTTCAATATGTTTTTTCAAGATCAATTTTGGGAAAAATTAGGAAAGATTACTTCTTAACCTTGCACTGCCTTAGATTTAAATAATTAAATGGTTCATGTAAGGTTTACCTCCAGGGTCACATTTTCATATATAACGACCTGGATGCAGTGGTCGGGCCCACTATTTCATTTTTTTCAAACGAATCATTATCACTGGTGTATGAATCAGTGAAATACACTTGTGGAAAGGATGAGTCTGATCACTACCTGTTGCTAGTTCGAGTAGTGTTTTTCCCCAAGGGAAAATGAAGTCAATGCTAGTAAAAGAAGGTCTTAAGGAAACTATTGAAAAAATTGTTTTGGGAACAGTGAATATGTCTGATTTTTTTTTTCTGACTCGCTTTGTAAAAAAAGACATGAAGAAATAAAGTTGAACAATGCTATGTTTTAATTTAAAGTTGAAAGTTCAACGAAGCATTAAGTGTGTTTAATGATGTATAAAAGACTGTGGGCGAAATTTTATGAAAAGAAGCATAGAAAAGTCAATAAAGAGAAGGTAAACCCCCGTGACGGTTCGACCAGGAATTGAAACCGCTAAAAAAAAAAGTAAGAAGCCTTCTTCACAAGTTAAATTTTGAGAATTAGATAGGGAGGATCGGCAAACGTATAAACCCTTTTTTTTGGGTCGGCGTGAATATAAACATTTGCTGGTAAGGAAGAGTAAAGATTTTAACAATACATTTTGAACAAACTTGTGACATCAGTAAAAAAACCAGAGAGAATTCGGGACATTGTCCATAAAGCTTCCTTTATAGAAAACAGCCAAGAAACGAGATTACAGTTGACAAGTGGTTCCAGCACTTAAGTCGTTATTAGAAATAGATGTAAATACTTCCAATTATGAAGATCCGCTGATATGACAGTGATAGTTACATGAATCGGGCCTATTCTAAAGAGGAAGTATTGTTGGCCATAAAAAAACTGAAAGTTCGGAAAGCAGCAGGCCCAGATGGTATTGTTAGCGAGTTACTGAAAAATTCAAAGGGTCAAGTCGCAAATTTTCTCGCAAAATTATTAATACTTTTTGACAACGGGTATTTCCCGAAATTGGACAGAATCCATATTTTCCCATTGTTTAAAAAAGGGAAATTTGTTAATAATCCCAATAATTATAGAGGTATCTCTATTACTTATTTTTAAGTAGCAAATTTTTATAGTTCATTATTAACAACAGATTACAAGAAGGGATAGACGAGAACAATTTACAGGTATACAAGCAGGCTTTAAAAAGGAATTCACATTTGATCAACATATTTACGTTTTAGCCTTTGGAAAAAACATTTTTCATATAATCAAACTTTATGTAACGTTCAAACTTTGAAAAAGCATTTGATTCGATTAAAAAACCTGCTATCCTATTTTATCAAAAAATGGCATAACTGGTATTTATTTAAGTATAAATCAAAGTTATGTATAAAATGAAAATTAATGTAAGTAAGGTGGTTCAAAACTTTCTGATTACATTCGATTACAAGCAGGATGAAACAGGAATCTTAGCCCTGAAACTATTTTCTGTATTATTAATGAGTTACTTTACCTGTGTTTAATTAACGGAAAACATGTCTGTGCTCTCACTATTTGCATTGATTGTTCATTTCTTCTATTGGCAGATGATGTTTTTTATTTCAGAAACGGTTATAGGGCTGCAGACACAGCTAATAACTTGCAACATCTGCTTTTCTTCGCTTAAATTAAATCAACATGAAAAAAGTAACATATTGTATTCGGAAGGGAGGTTATCTAAGTGTAAAAAGAACGAGGCTATATATGACGTGGTAATGCCTGTAGTTAAGTTTACAAGTATTTGGAAATTTATCTCCACTCGTCTGAGTTTCACTGCTGCTTGTAAAGATCTTGCCAGTCGAGCGAAAAATGCATTGTTGTGTATAGTTCAGAAGCTATATGCTCTAAATAACAATTCCTTTGAACTGTTTATAAAAACTTTTTGATACGCGTGTCCAGCCAGTACTGCTAACGGACAGAAAATTGGGGTTAACTAAGCCGCTGTTCAACTTGAGTTTAGTTCATTTTATTTGCTCTTAAAAAGTATTTAGGGGTAGATCTGCGTACCCCAACGATTTAGTATAGGTGAAACAAACAGATTTCCCACGTATTAATGCTGCGGTTTAAATGCCTTCGATACTGTTTAAGCTATTACATATGGATGAACATAGGTTACCTAACTTAGCGTAAAAATGCTGTATGATTTAGATGCTAGGGGAAGGAAGAACTGGGTTTCAAATGTGCGGTTTTGGGTTTATATAGCAATGGTTTTGGTAACGTGGGGGTTAAATCAAGGTGTGGGAAATGAAAATCACTTTATAGCATTTTTCGTCAGCGTTTGATTGACTGTAGATGGCAAAACTGGAATAACCACATTTTTCACTATGAAAGATTTCATTTTGTAAAGAATGTTTTGTAATACCTATGACTTGAAGCAATTTGAAAGCAAATATGGGACCGAAAACTGGATCTTATAATGAATGTTTAGGCTAGGTATATTGACTTGAATGTGCATTGATTTAGATATAAATGTTGTAATGATTGCGATCTGATGTGTCCATTATGCCAGTGTCTAAAGAAGATGAATACACTTCGTTCTTGTTGTCAAAGGTTGAAAGAAATAAGAAAAAGTTTTTTGGGCCTAAATATTATCGACAACCTTGTTTATTTTTAAAATAAGTCTTTCTCATGGCATGCACTAAACCTGATGTTGTACGTAATTTATCGTTGTTTTTTTATAAGGCTTTTAATATAGAGAAATAGCTATCTTTATTTTTTTGCATGATGTGCCTGCCCTAACCGTAGCCCTTTGTATTGCTGATGAAGTGGTATACCTGTACGTTTACCCCTTTCATAGGGGGCTGAGGCCTATATGAAAAACATTCTGACACGGAGAAGATGAAAGAGACGAAAATTTGTGGGAGTTATTTAAAGAGGTCTAAAAAGGAACAGAAGTAGTGTGGTGTGTGTGGGGGGGGGGGGGGGGGGGGGGAGGGTTTGGGATCAGGGGTTGTGTCGATATTCGTTTTTAAACAGTGTAGGGCAAAGTTTTAGTCGCTGACAGACACAGAGAAGATAGAACAAAACAACAAAAACCAACAAAACACAAAACCCCACACACCCCACAAAAAAAAAAAAAAAAAAGAGAGAAACGAAGAGAGAGGGGAAAAAAGAGAAGAAAAGGAAAAAGTTCAACAGAAACATATAGAAAAAACAAACAAACAAAAAAAAAGAAAAGGAAAAAAGGGAAAAAAGAAGAGAAAACAAAACAGACAACAGACAGAAAAAGACAGGGCCGGTCTACTAGACGAAAAACAAAAACAAAAAACAAAAACGAGAAAAACACACACTCAACACAAAACAACAACAACACACACACAAACACACCCAAAAACACACACACACAACAACACACACACCAACCACCACAACACACACACCAAAAAACACCCAAACACAAAACCCCCCCAAAAACTACCCCAAAAAACACCCCCACACACACACACACAAAAACACACACACACACACACACACACAACACACCACAAGAAAGAGAGAGAGAGAGAGAGAGAGAGAGAGAGAGAGAGAGAGAGTGAAACAGACAGACCAGACAGGAAAAAGAAAAGACAGACAGACAGAGAGATCATTGAGACAGTATATGTTATTCCCAGTTTTTTTAGCGTGGTGTGTCTGCTGGTGCGAGAGCACATCTATGTATTTTAATATGTACTTGCCACTGTGCAAATGAGAATCCGTATGGGTTAGCATACACGCACGCAAGCACGCACAACACACCCCCACACACGCATGCACACACACAGGGACGCATGCTCTTTTTCTAGTGTCATATTCTTGTGTAAATACGCAAAGGAAACTCCATTACAATTTCCATTCCCAAATACTACTCCACAAAAACACACAAACACACACACAACACAACCAAAACCACACCACACACAACACAACACCACACACCAACACACACAACCCCCA
>JAMYXO010005323.1:0-15676 GCA_033310375.1 Conus canariensis
GGTTTAAAGGACTTTTTAGATTGATAAAAAATTTTTTTATTGAAAATTAATGCACTGGTACGGAATCCACCACAAAGAAGGAATGTTTTGAAATGAAAGTCGATTACTGTAACGAAACGAGAGTGCATCCCCCCCCCCCCCCCCCCCTAATGAACGAGTGCATCCTTTTTTGTTTACTTTACGGCATCAGTGCCTCTGTCTGCACTATCCCTTCTCACTATGGAGAGAGAAAACAGTGCGTGGGAATTTTGCTGGAGGCGCGTCAAGTGGAACAAAGCGTCATTTAAGCGTGAAGATATTGTCAAACTCTGCTGTTTTTTATATAAATCATCAAAAATTCGATCTGGAATTGCTCAAAATTCTGTAATCAATTTTTCATTTTTTTTTCTCACCATTTGGCGTTTTAATTTAGTTGCAAGCGAGACGATGCAGGCGGAAATCTAAACAAATCTTAAATAAATTAAACGAACCCGCCAAGAAAACGGGACAGAGTCACAAGACGAAACACAACGCTTTTTCGACCTCTTAGTCTTCATGGGTGAGACATAAACGAATAAAACAACGAAAATTCACTTATTTTGGGTGCTTCAATCACTTCCGGGGTTTCGCGCGGGAAGAAGGCGTTAAATAAACCCCCTTTTTCCTTCTTTTCCCTTGCGCTAAACCCCTGTGAAGTTTATGTCTCCCCGATGAAGCCCTAAGGGTCGAAACGCGTTGTGTTTCGTCTTGTACTCTTTGCCACGTTCTCTGGGGGGTTTTCGCTAACATTTTTTAAGATTTTTTTAATTCGTAGTGAACTTTCCCTGCCTGTATTCTTTGTTGTTTATACACCACCTTCGAAAGGGCCCATCGCCTCATTGAAAAAACTCCCCTCTCTTCCTTTTCTTTTCTCTTCTCTCTCTCCTCCCTCTTCCCCCTCTCTCTCTCTCACTCTCTTTTTGGGCCGGGGGGGCCCCAAAGGTCCCCCTGCCCCCCTCTCCTCTGTGCTGGTTTTAGGAGCCGTCCCCCATACTCATTAATCCTTTTCAGGGTTCGTCTGTCTGTCTGATTGTCTGTCTGTCTGTCTGTTTCCTCTCTGTCTCTGTCTCTGTCTCTGTCTGTTCTTTTCCCTTCTCTCTCCTCCCCTCTTCCCCTCTCTCTTCTCTCTTCTCTTCACTGTGCTCGGAATCTCTCCACAGTCGTCACTTCTCAATTTCAGGTGTCCGCTCTGTCTGTCTCGGGCTCTCTGTCTTTCTGATGTTGTTGTCTGTTGTCTGTCTGTCTCTCTCTGTTGCTTCTGTTTCTGTCTCTGTCTGTCTCCTGTCTCTATCTCTGTCACTGTCTGTTTCTGTCCTCTCTGTCGCTGCTCTTGTCTCTGTCTCTGTCTCTGTCTCTGTCTCTCTCTCTTCTCTCGCTCCGCTCTCCCCTTTAGGTTTTTCAGTTTAGTTTTGTCATGAGTTCGTGACAGAGTAGTACATCCATTTTTCTTGTGTTCTTTTGTTTTTTATATTTTTGTTATTTTTCCCCATGCCCCCCTTCAAAGGGGGCCATGGCCTTTTAAAGTAAACCCTTTGGGTTTTGAGTTCTGACTCCTCCCCTTCCCTCCCTCCCTCCCCTATCTCTCTCTCTCTCTCTTCTCTTCCCCCCTTTCCCCCCTCCTCTCTCCCCTCTCTCCCCTCTCTCTCCCTCATCTCATTTTTCCCCCTATTTCTCGTCTATTGCTCCTACTCTGGGGGCCATCTTTCATGGTTCAACTCCTTTCTTTTAGACAAGAGAGAGAGAGAGAGAGAGAGAGAGAGGAGAGAGACAGACGACGACAGACAGACAGGCGGCAGACAACAGAAAGGAGAAGAGAGAGAGACAGAGAGAGACAGACAGACAGACATGACAGAGACGAGAGAGACGGGGCAACGACAGACAGAAAAGACGGGACAGAGACGAGAGCAGGACAGAGACGACAGACTCAGACTTTCAGATAGACAGACAACGGGAAAAAGAAGAGCTTAAGGGCAGAGGAGACTGGTATGGAGCAGTCCCCAGGCAGCACAGAAGAAGAGAGAGAGAAGGAGAGAGAGAAAGAGAAGAAGAGAGGGAGGGGAAGAGGAGAAAAGGAGAGCTTACCTTTTTTAATGTAGAAAGAAAAGACGCAATTAATTATTACGAACATAGCAAGGAAAAGAGAAGAGAGGGGAAGAGAGAGAGAGAGGAGAGAGAGGGAGGAGAGAGGAGGAAAAAAGGGAGAGAGAGAGAAAAGAGGGGGTTTGACAAAATCTTTTCCAAGGGAAAAATTGTTGACAAAGACCAATTTTGTTTTTCTTCTTGTATTTCTTAAAGAACAAAAACCCCCACCAAATTCCGTTTACTTCTGAAAAGAAAAATAGTTTTTTATGAAAAAATTTGAGGGTGTTGTTTTGGGGAGTAGAGGGAATTTTGTGACAGTCATGATAGTATAAAGTTTGTGGTGGTGGTTGAAATGATGGATGTTGCTCATTCCATACGGTAGAACTTTGGTTTTGATTGAAGTCCCCTATAAAAGGCACGGGGGAAACGTCTGAATTGTCGGGGCAAATTTTGTATACGGGCAGCTGAGCAGGAACACTGGAGTGTCACCGTTGATGCGCTAACCTTTCGGGAACGCTTGAGCTTGTTTTGGGAAACCCTGCACTGTCGTCCGATTGGAAGGACTTCATCAGCCCCTGTCTTCGCCTGCATGCCTCCCACTCCACACCTCACAACGACATGGGTGCACACTTTACCCCCCTCCTACAACCCCAATAGCTGCTTTGGTGTTTTGGGTTTTGGTTTTGTCTTTGTGCAAATGCCGCTGACTACATGAAAAAACCAGACGACAGACGCGGGGGAAAAAAATCCTAAGGGCTCATTGCGGGGACTGGCATTGGTAATAAAATTTAAAATAATAATTAATTTCAAAAAAAGTGAGATGACTGCAGGTGGACTTTTGAAACAACCTAACAGAAAAAAAAGTCTTCCCCCAGATAAAAGGGAGCTAACAAAGAAGAAAAACCATGACGCGTTTCGACCTCTGTGGTCTTCTTTGGCCAGACAAACATTGCGAAAAAGAACACGAAAAAGGAAAAAATCGTTTCTCTCCTCCAATTGAGCGCCAAATGATCATAATGCGGGAAATCGCGAAAATGATTTCAGAACAAATGATTTATGTACAGTGCCTTTTTCAATGATAAATTGCCAAAGCCAGAGCATAAAAAAACGCTCGTGCAGAAAAAAGATCCAAATTAAAAAGGGAATCACCCTCACAAACGGGTTTTAAGTACATACTCATGTCCAACCCTTTTAAAAAGGGAAAACCAAAAAAGCTTTTCGTCACAGAGCACGCGCTTTTTATAAGTAAATTATTTATGAGGTTTCAGTTATGGGTGGTAAGAACTGTTTGGACCAACAGTTTTGCACCCTTCAGGGTAGGGGAGAGGGGAGAGAGAGAGGAGGGGGAGAGAGATAGAGAGAGAGAGAGGGGGAGAGGGGAAAAAATGAAGGTGGGGGGGGAAGAAACTGCACGAAAATCACGCCAATATCTACCACGTACTTTAAACTACAGCACCCCAATATCTACCACTGTAAACTACAGTCACCAATATCACCACTGTACTTTAAACTACAGTCACCCAATACTACCACGTACTTTAAAACTCCCAGCACACCAATACTAAAAATGTACTTTAAACTACAAAGATTGGTCTTGCCCCTGAGATATACAGTTGGCTTTTGAGATGTCCCATGTGCCAAAAACACCCGCGACATGCTCAAAAAGTATTCAAGGGCTTCTAAATGGGTTTCTCTACCAAGGGTACACACAGACTGGATCAACTTGGAAGTGGGTATTAAAAGGGGCTGTGCAATTTCCCCCCAAAAAATTTTGTGCTGGCAAGGGAAACTCATCTTAAAAAGCAGCAACAAACAACCCGGACAAACAGCCTTGGCGAGGGATAAAGATGCCCCCTGTCAAGGCCTTCATGGATGACACTACAGTGATTTATCCAGAGAAGACGAGACACGTCTGTGGGAAGGTGGACGACATAGTTGCTCATCCAAAATAAAAGTTAAAGCCAAAGAAATACGGAGTCTCTAAAGAAAAAGGAAAAAGTGGCCGGATTGTGGTCTTCAGGGGTGCCAACCGGGCCCTTTCAACATCACAGAAAACCATCAAGGCCTTGGAAGATGGTAGTTGATACGTGAAAGACACCAAAGAGCAAAAAAACCAAGCAAGGGGCGGGGAAGGGGCTTGGAGAAAATTGACCAGTGGGGCTCCCTGGCAAATACAAGGTCTGTGTCTGCAGCAGCTGATACAAAGCTGCTATGGCCCTCTGAGATATACGACTCTTGCACCACATGTGGGGGCAATGGAAGCCAAAATAAACAAGTTCACAAGGAAATGGTTTGGGTGTCCCCCCCTGTCGATGACATAGCCGTACTGTCCCCAAGCAAAGCTAAAAACTACCACTGAAATCCACTGGAGGAATACAAAGGGGGAAGACAACTTCAAAGCATGTGGAGACCAGGAGAAAGTGGAGAAGCAATTAACCCCCAGCTAAAGAAGGCAGAAAAGGGGAAAGTTAAAAGGGCGATGGTTTTCTGCAAAAGAAATCTCAAGATCAAGAAAAAAACAGGACACACACAGACCAACAACAAGGACTGGGGGTGACCAAAACCCTGAATGGGGGTCAAAGGCCCAAAGGAAAAGCAAAAAACTGAGATTCGGGAGATGAGAAAAGAAAAGACAAAAAAAAGACCCCCAAAAAGCGTCCACAGAGCCGCAAGGGAATGGACACGTGGGAAATGCACCCCAAAAGAAGTCTCACTTGAATGACTTTGGCAAGGGCCCCCTCTCAGGATCGCTTCATTCTCAATCTGCATATGCCCTTTCTGCCCTCAAATGCAAAGGTAAAATGGGGGAAAAAAAGACGACCCTGCATGCCCCCCTGCCTGAAAAACAAACAGGGGAGCATGTCCTAAGTCATGAAAAGTACCCTGGCTCAAGAAGGGAACCATGGGGGCACAACCAAGTGCCAAAGAAATTGACAAGTAGTCGGGCTAGTACAACCCAAAAAAAGGGAAAATCAGGACCCCAAAAGCACCCGCAACATTTTTCACGGCAGGGGCAGAAAAATCATCCCCAAGAAAAACAGGCCACTCGAAACATGCGGGGAGGTTGTGGAGGGGGGCAGATGACTGGAGTGCACTGCAGACCTCCCAAAGGGAAGATCCCCCAGAGATATCAGCAAGAGGGGCATGGACCAGACATAGTAGTCCACTCTAAGTCAACCAAGCAGCTGTCATGTCGGCCCCGGGGCCCCAATATGAGAACAGAATGGAGGCAGCTCAAATCTACAAGTAAAAAGTATGTGACTGGCAAAACACCCTTTAGGAGAGAAGGCTATCGGTAAAAGTCCCACTGCAGAAATTGGAGCTAGGGGTTGTGGGAACGTTGCATAAAAGCCATAAAAACAGCTCCTTTTGCAGGGAAGGGAAAAAACCAGACCCCTAAAAAGCAATGGCAGAAGCGGCGAGAGGTTGTTTCAAGCTGGATCTGGTAAAGGAGAAAAAAAAGTGAATTTCATAAGGCTTAATTTCCCAACAAATATCAGGTGTCCTGTGGCTCAGTGGTTAAAGCGGAGTCTTAATGGAAAATGGCAGTCCAGAGGGTCATGGGTTCGAACCCAGCCAGGGCTGCCCCCAAGAGGGAAAAAAAAAGGGGCGCAGAGGGACATCCGGAGTCATAAACCCGGGTGTGGCCCAACCCCCTAAGTGTCGGAGAAAGGGCCGAAACCTTGCTTAAAGGGGGGCTTCTCTTCTGGGACTCTTGCTGCCCCTTCCACGAGTTTCTTTCTACCTCAGTAAACACCAATATCTCCCACATCTTTAAACTACCCAACCAATATCTACCACTGTACTTTAAATACGTGCACCCCAACACACACACACACACACACACCCCACCACGGAAAGGGGAAATGAGTTCGTGCGCGCTCGCAACGTAACGGGGCAGATGTTCAACGCACTCTTATTGCTTTCTTATATTTCTGTCCTTTCATGTCAAAAACTTTGTAAGTGTTTTCCCTCATACCATAACAGCAATGTGATTAATTTGGTACAAACACACAGGACTGGCGAAGTTGGTTTTAATAGGGCCATGCCGTAGCTACTTTAGTCTGTCAGCCCTTTTTTTTTTTGTTTTTATGTGTTTGGTTTTTGTTTAGCAATATTTTCGTAGTTAAAGCTTTTTTTTTCTTTAAAAAGTTTAACTTCTGATTAATTTTGGTTTCTTTTTGAAAAGAAATCCAAAATGGGGGGAAAGTAAACAGTAATTAAAACAATACGTACACTTTTCTTGTCCTTTTGAACTAAACCCACCACCATCACTTTCAAAAGGGAAAAATTAAAAGAAATCTGCTGTAAAGTTTCCGACGAAAGACCGCCCAACATATGCAGCTACGCGCGCGCATACACATAGAGAAACGAACACATTCAGCTGCACGCAGACCATGCATGAACGTGTTCGGGGGAAAGCAGTGTACTCGGCATTTTCTTCGCCTTCCCCCGGTCCGGTCGCTAAGCCGGCGGCCCCCACCACCCTTACCCAGCCATCACACACAGGTCAGCAACACAGCACCTAATCATTTTTTCAATCACGCACGCTTCTTTATTTCACACACACTCATGGGCCCCCCACTCACGCACATCCACAACTGCCACAATATCCGATTCCCGTGACTCACCCTACCCACTGTAATGACCTGAAAACCCTAACCTAACCCGAAACACCAGTTGCGGATTCATTGACCTGGGGGGCACAGCGCAGCCCGCACACTGGTGACAACTACTAGGGACAAGGATTTTACAAAGGGGCTCAAAACTCTTTAAAGACCGCTACCACCCCAACACCTCTCCCCCCGGATCACCCTTCCCTTTTTAAACCCCGGGACCACTACCAAACGATCGCTGCGTCCCTAAGGGGGGCAACGACAAGTACCCTACCTGTGCCGGCCACTACGTCCTAAAGGGGCATATAACACCCCCAGCCCTACCGCCTAACGCTACACCCCTTTACCACAAACATGGGGGCAACCCTCCGGCCCGGAAAGCCCGTCCCTCGGCGCTGTACTGGCCCCTCACAGGGTGACACCTCCCCGGGAAAATCTGCACCCGGCACTGTCCGTGGCTCCTCCCCGGGGCCCACAACCCCCCCCGAAGACCTGCCCCCGGCGCTGCCCTGGCCTCCTGCGGTCTGACTCCTCCTGCGATGGGGACGACACCCAAAAGTACAAAAACAGACCCCTCCGAGGGTCCCGGGGGTCGAGGAGCCTCCCCCTCTGAAGGCCCCGCCCGGACACCAAGGGTGAGAAAAGGCCTGGGCAGCGCCCTCTCACAGGAGCCTGAACGGGGGCGAGGAACCAGTGCCGGGAACTCCCGGAGAGTACCGGCAGCCGGAGGGAGCTGCCCCAAGAAGGCAGACGGCCCGGGGTTCCCTTCCCGGGGGAAAAAAAACGGTACTGGGGAAAACGCCGTCACCTGCGGACCGGCAGTAGACTGAGGTGGTCTGGGCCCAGCCCAGGACGGAACAGGAACTGCTGACACAAAACTGGAAAAATACGACGATCAAAACCCCCACCAGTTCTGCAACGGCTGACAGTGGTGCCAACGAGGACGACACCGACCTCGCCAGGCCAAGGGCACCCCCCAAACCCCACGAGGCCTGGCCCCAACTTGAATTGAAGTCCCCTTTAAACTAACGGGGCTGCGCCGCACCTCAAAGGAGTACGTCCACTCCGACGAACCCAGGGGCCCAAGTGAAGCTACCCCAAAACATTCCGCCCTGGTCGGAAATCAAGCGAACTCTACTCACCCCACAAAACAACGATTGGTCAGAGAAGGTATCCCTCCAGAAACTGAAACGCCTGACCAACGGACTATTGTTTTTCGTGCAACAACACGACAATTTACCAAACAACTCACAGACTTTACAAAACAACAACAGCCGAATCCTGCCCCCCCTTCTCTGGGGAGAACCAAAGTAAAAAAAAGGTAACAATCGGGAAAGAAAACCAAAATTCCCCTACCCCCCCCTCAATAAAGAAGATGGAAGGCAAAAATACTGTATTCCTACTTCACCTGCCCCTACCTACCCAACCCTTACTACCTAACCCCGAGGGAAATTTTCCTAACCCAGCTAATAAACCCCCCTCTTCCCCGCGCGGCGCACGTGCCCCCACACACACAACACACACACCCCCACACACACACACACACACCCCACAACCCCAACACCACACCACCTCTCGCACGCATACCGACACGCTCTATTCTTGAATCCCCACCCCTCTTTAAAAACGTGGACTACTAGTTTGTACCCCCCCCCAGGGGAAAACCCCCCGGCCAAGTTTAATACAGGTTAAAACCAACAACAATTCTCACTCGATCGGCGTTTTAGCCCCCACCCTACCCATAGAATCCCAAATTTCCCCTCACTCATTCTGTCCTACTGTTTCTTTTTATGCACTCCAAAACTTCCATACAACAGCTTAAATTTTAAAATACATAACAACAAGGTTTTAAATTTTCAACCGGTCAACGCTGTCCCCCCCCCTATGACCCTTAAAGCAGGGGACTTACAGGCCCGCCGTTTTCACTCCACTACATTAAATTCCATAACTGAGGGCTGTCTGACTATGCACACCGCTGTGCAACCGTACTACAAAAACCACACCCCCGTAAAAACTTTGCTACGTCATTCTTTCCAAAGAAAAAAAACCAGCCCAGCTTCGACAATGTAACCTCCACGACAAGGTTAATGGAACCCCCAGGGGTTTTTTCTCTCTCTTCTCTCTCTCTCTCTCTCTCTCTCTCTTCTCTCTCTTCTCTCTCCTCCTCTTCCCTTTTTTACGGCAAAGCGATCAAGAAGTCTGCCGCCACATTTTCCTTTCCCGCACTGCCTCACGTAAACTGAAACGGCTGCAGCTGCGTGCCCCCCTTGTATCCTCCCACTAAAGTTCTCTTTTTTAAGTATTGGGGGTGGGGAAAAATCTGTCTGGACAATAAAAAGGGGTTCCCTACAAATACGCTTGAAACTTTGTATTCCCCACACCATGCCAGACACTCCCTTTTCTATTACGGGTAGTTTCGCTCTGCAGGGCTTAACTTCCTGTGGCGCTGCTACAGGGGGCCCTCTCTTCAGGGTACTGCTGACGAGCATGTCCCCTCCCCCCTTTTGAGCCAGTCTGGAGCAAAATGTCAAACCCGGTACCGGCAAAATTTCAGACGGGAGGTTGGGAGAAGTGCTTTCAGAGCTTGGAACCACGTTCGCACTCGTCGTCCCACCCACCCGCCCGGTTGTTCCCCTTTGTGAGTCAGTAAGGGGCTTGGCAATGTCAGCAAACCCGGGGACAAAAATTTCCCGTTGTACCCCCCCTAAACCCAGGGAAACCCGCACCTGCCGTTTGGTCTCAGGGGCCCAGGGGCATCCATAAAGGGGTCATTTTATCTGCCGGCATATTTTCCTGCACCTTTCCTGTGCCCCAAGTAGGTGATTTCCCCTTTTCCCAGCTCACACTTTGAAGGCCGGGGTGACAAAGAACATTCCCTTGAGTCTCTGGAAACCGCCTGAGAATCTTATGGTGTCCTGATCAACTTGGCCCCCCAGGGTTCATCAATGAAATTTCGACATTTGGGCTCTCAAGTGGCTGCAATAGTTTCCTCATCATGCGCGTGAAACGCCCCTAAGTCACAGTCCCAAAAGGATAACCTTCCACTGGAAATTTCCTTCGGTGTAGCAAAACAGTCTTCGCGCGGGCCTCTCTGTCACGGGATCTGCCCAAAAAACCCTTAGCGAGGTCGATTTTGCTGAACACCCTTTTTCTCTCCAATTGGCGAACAGGGATTGATATCCGGCATGGGTTCAGCTCGAAAATGTACGATGCGATTCAACCTCCTGAAATACACAAAAACCTGTCTTCCCATCCCTTTTTCTTAACTAGTACGATGGGTGAGCAGTATGGCGAGTCGATGGGGTCAAACGCACCCTCCCGATCATGGCTTTTACCTCCTCCCTAACCCCTCTCTCGTTGCGCAAAAGGCACTGGGTAGGCTTCGCTGATAGGGAGTCTGACTAACTTATGCGCACGTTTTAGGTTTGTGCATGGGGCACAACAGTCAGTATTCCCTTTAATTCGGCCACTAACTCGGCAATTCCTATAAAAGTGCTGGTCTTCAGCAAAAAATTCCCCCAATCTTAGGCCTTCCGTGGCCTCAAGGGAATGGTAGGAAGTCCTTGTCATCAAGGGAGTTCTGTTTCCTCTTTTAGGGGTCCTCCCCCCAAAACCCCAGCTACCCAGGGTTGGATCTGCAGCGCCTCGATGAATGATTTAGTAGGTTTGGTGGGGGAAAAACTTCGTCTTTCCCCCTCTCTTGCGGTAAACCGCTTCACCCACTTTTCTGTACGTAGGGACCCCTCCCTGCCGTTTCCCAAATTTTTTGTTGGTCCCGGCCCAATACTTATCTGGCCCCCAAGCTTCTTCCTGGGTTTCGCCTCAGTCAAAAAAGTCGCTTTTACCCATACGCTGCCCTTTCAAGTTCTCCCTTGCTAGCTCGCATGACTCGCAAACTTGTTTTTAAGTTGACGACGTATTCTGCCGCTGTACGGGGCCTTTTCCCTTTTCCCGGTGTAACACAGATCTTCAAAATCTGCATCGGCCCCCGCACCTGGCGCCATTTTAGCAGCCAAAAGGCAAAAACCGGGATCTCTTTTTGGACCTCTCGGTACGCAACAGCAGTGCTGGTATCCACCGATCCCAATCACCTGGTTTCTCCTGAATAGTCGCGCAGCATCCCCTTCAGGTACCGTTGAAGCGTTCCCCCAATCCATTGCACGGCATGGTATGGTTGTGGTAGTCAGACCCCGAATGGGTAATAGTCGGTAACCTCCCGTGATCTGACCAGTAAACTGGGTTCCTTGGGCAGTCAAATACCGACCCAGGGGCCCCGTTCGTGTCCACAGTTTGAACGCGCCCCTGCCCCCGACCATCGTGATTGGCGAAGAGGGGGTGCTTCCGGGTATCTTGTCGCAAAGCGACGCACCAAAAACGTACTGTACCCATTTGGGATGCTGGAAGATGGGGCCAAAGTGTCCATCCCAACCCGTCGAACGGTCAGCATCGTGGCACTTACGAGGGGAACTCTTGAAACTTTCCCTTGTCCACAGTTCGCTGACACTGGGGCTACTGGGGTACCCACGAATGTCAGCATGCATGCCTGGGGTTTAAAATTTGGGGCCAACTCGCTTTGGTTCGGGTGGTCCCAAATGACCAGACATGGGACGTCGTGGGCGCTTCATCCCCCGTGGGGCCCTTTCAGTGGGGCGCAGATCTGACTCGCTACGTCCCCTTGGACCCTCAAACCCCTCTGACCAGTTCACAGACTTTCCGTCGTCTCGACCGTCCAAAATTGGTGTGAAGTGGTCCCCGCTTCCCCCCTCCGAGCCTTCCTCAGGGTTTCAAACCCGGTCCGCACTGAATTTAAATGCTGGGTAGAGGTGTTCAGAATGCATTCTCGACGGGCAGTGGTACGGGTTCTTGCTGCTCCCTGGCTCTCTGGCGCGCGTGTCTGCACTGCCCCTACCAACGCCGGGTCTGCGTATACAGGCACACGTGTCCAACCAGGATCTCCTACTCTCTTTGCGAAGTTTCCGATCAGGACTTCCTGCACAGGGCTATTCATGACCAAAACCCTCCAACTTCCCTGCGATGAATGGTGACTTCAACTCTATTACCGCCACAGGTAACACGACCTACATCTGGACTCGGCCAACACTACTGGGACTGTCTCTCCTGTGTACGCATCTGCGGTACTAACCACTTGGCCACTACGGTGTGTCCGGCACCCGTGTCCCGTAATCCATTGGCCCGGGGAGACCCGTTAACTTCTACAATGCACGCAGGCTCGTACCGCTGCTCAGCGCATGGGCGACACAACGTAGGGACTACTCGAGCTTGGGGCTGGTCACAACAATGAACAGCTCCAAAGAATGGGGCTCAGGACATTTCCTAGCGATGTGGCCTGGCTTCTTGCAGTTGAAACAAACTATGGTCGATCTAGGCCCTTCTGATCTCCTGTTCAGCTGCTGTAGTGCCCCATCACTTGTTGGGATCTCTGTGTGGGCTGGCTCCCTACTGTTTCGCGCCTATTACCCAGGTTGGGGCTGGTTAAACTGTTCGGTCTTGCATCGCCTTCCTCCCAGTCTTTGGCCTCTGCCAAAACAGTAGCTTCCGTTGCAAGTTGCTTCAACAGTTTTCGGGCATGTCTTCCGGACCTCGAATCGTGAACTCTGGAGACAATAGCTGATAAACTTGTTCTTGGAACAGCAGATCCTTACGTCTCTGCCACACTTCTCATCCTTGCCCGCTGCCGCACCACCAGAGGGAAAACCACCGCGTTCATCCTTCCAGCATCCTGGCCAAAAGTCTCAGCAGCGTCCTTCTTGATGCTCCTGAACTTTTCTCGGTATAGGCCTCGGCATTAGCCTAAAGTGGCTTAACGGGCGCCCTTTATCTGATCATAGTCGCCTTAAAACTCATCCGCACTTAACCGCATCACCGCTTTCTAGCCTTCCCTCTCAGCAGAGACATCAGACGTTGTGGGCCTGAGGTCTTGCTCCACTTGGCACATTGGGATACACGCTCAATCTGGGCGATGGAAAGCGATCCACGTCGTCGTTCTCTCCTAACGCTCAGGTGGAAATGCTTCGTTTCCTCCACCTCAATCAAACGTTTCCTATGCGGCTGCTTCATCTAAGGCCTCTGCCTCTCCTGTATAGTATCTCTCGCTCCCTTGCCTCTAACTTTGGGCTTGCCGTCGTCCGAGATTCTATTTCCCTTATCGCCGTTTCTTCCTCCATTCCTTCTTCCTCTGCAGTTCCAATTCCATCTGTATCGCTGTTTTTCTCATCTTCGATCTTCTCTGCTTCATCTCTAGCTCCCTCTGTTATCAGCCCTTTCTCCTCTTCTATCTTCCTATGCTGCAATCTCTAGCTCACCTCTGCCTAGCAGCTTTCTCAGTCTTCATCCTTCTGCTTTAACCTTTCCTTCTCTCTTCGATCTTCTTCTGCTTCTTTCTTGCTCCCTCTGCTAGCAGCTTTCTCCTCTTCTATCTTTCCTCTGCTGCATCTCTAGCTCCCTCTGCCTTGCAGCTTTACTCCTCTTCATCCTTCTGCTTTAACTTTCCTTCTCCTCTTCGATCTTCTTCTGCTTCATTTCTAGCTCCCTCTGCCTAGCAGCTTTCTCCTCTTCATCCTCATCTTCTGCCTCACTTTCTCCTCCATCGGAGCTCCAATTCTGCTTCTCTCGCCGTCATTCTCATCCTCATTACGTACTCGAGTCCGTGAACGAACTTGCGAGGTCTCCCCCAGCTAAACATCGCCGCTCCCAACTTGGCAAACTTTGCATAAGCCCCCGGACATGTTCTTGATCCACCCCCGCTCCTGGTCACTAACCATTAGGTTTGGGTATCCGCCGTAGGGGCCTGTGGATCCATGACCACTATCGGGGTGTACTGCGGATGGGCAGGGGCTTGTGTTAGACATAGGGTACCCCTACCACACAGAACTAGAAAGGACAGTATGCGATCTGAGCGCAACTGGGAGGTTCCTGACTACGCACTTGCCCCTGAAGCAACTCTCAATAGAGCACAAGTACACAATACTCTCAAGTTGTCACGCACACAGCATTACTCCACCCACACTTGTGTACCTCAATAACTTTACCCACAGGGATACCAACCCATACAATACGTACCAATGCACTGTTTCTGGTCACGACTCTGAACCATCGTGGACACGTGTGTTCCACTGTCCACTGTGCATTGCGCACCAGTTACCCACAAGTCACAGGCTCACTGTCTGGTAGTTAGGCCGCACCCACACGATACCGTGCAACTTGCACCCTCAAGTCCAGTGCACTCACAACATACCCTATGCCACAACACTGCGCACCCTCGTGCATTCCCACACACAGTCAACCTGGGCTCTACACTGCCCTTAATCCCACAGGATATCCGAGCAACAGTAGTGCACATTCAAACGGGCCGGGTACCACTCTACCTACTCACTGGGGTATTTCTTACACATGTAAGGGACACACAAAATACACCTGGTTTCCCTCCGGAACCTCACCTAAACTGTACTGTGTAATCACTCACAATTCCATACAACCACTCAATGTTTATTGGACAATTTCATACCTCACACGGTAGCGCCAAACCCATTCACACCAACACAAGTGCCCTGCCCAATGCCAATGGAACCTGCTGAAGTGAACAGGGACACTACGTACCACCTCCCAGGGTACGGGGTACGCTCCACCAACCACCCACTTACATTTCACACAAACATACACACCGGACACAACACCCCCCTCCCTCCCTCTAGCTACCTATCACCTTACCCAAGAACGTTTATGTTACCCCGCATCTCCACCAAAGTGTCCACGGTCGCTAAGCCGGCGACCCTACCACCCTACCCCGCCATCCACACTAGGTCAGACAACACAGCACACTAACACAGTTTTACAATCACGCACGCTTCTTTATTTAAACTACACTCCATGGCGCCACCACTCACGCACACCCACAACTGAAACACAAGTATCCCAATTCCCGCTGACTCACCTACTCTACTTAAGACCTGGAAGCCCAAAACCAAACCCTAAACACCAGTTCCCGGTATATTTTCACTGTGACCTGGGACCAGCTCCCCCTTGCCTATTCCCACTCGGGCATGAGAGTGACCCCCTTTAATTTCGAACACATCCCCCCAAACCCCTTACTCACTTTGGGGTTATCGACCCCTTCTGCCAACCCCTTTAAAAAGCGTAAAACAATATTCTCTCTGGCAAACCCCGCTAAATTTCATATGAAATTATGAATCAACCCCAAATTTTCGGAAAATAAACCAATCTAAGCGATAAACGGACCCCATGGGCCCCCCCTTTGGACATACTAAATAACTAGGAAATGGCTAAATTTTACAAGGAAAAAAAAAAAAAAAAAAAAAAAAAAAAAAAAAAAAAAAAAAAAAAAAAAAAAAAAAAAAAAAAAAAAAAAAAAAAAAAAAAAAAAAAAAAAAAAAAAAAAAAAAAAAAAAAAAAAAAAAAAAAAAAAAAAAAAAAAAAAAAAAAAAAAAAAAAAAAAAAAAAAAAAAAAAAAAAAAAAAAAAAAAAAAAAAAAAAAAAAAAAAAAAAAAAAAAAAAAAAAAAAAAAAAAAAAAAAAAAAAAAAAAAAAAAAAAAAAAAAAAAAAAAACCCCCCCCCCCCCCCCCCCCCCCCCCCCCCCCCCCCCCCCCCCCCCCCCCCCCCCCCCCCCCCCCCCCCCCCCCCCCCCCCCCCCCCCCCCCCCCCCCCCCCCCCCCCCCCCCCCCCCCCCCCCCCCCCCCCCCCCCCCCCCCCCCCCCCCCCCCCCCCCCCCCCCCCCCCCCCCCCCCCCCCCCCCCCCCCCCCCCCCCCCCCCCCCCCCCCCCCCCTAAAATTTAAAAAAGACACACAACGAACTACACAAAGAACCTAACGTTTTCCAATGGACATACGACGATCAACCACACCAGTTCGCAACTGGCTGAAAAGTTTGGGTGCAACAAGGACGAAACCCCCACTCAGCACAGGCCAAGGGGACCCAAAAACCC
>JAMYXO010005324.1:0-15675 GCA_033310375.1 Conus canariensis
CTGAGCGCTGGGCATCATGAGGAGTAAGCCAGTGTTTTGGGGGGAATAACTCTGTTTCAGTGATGTTGTTGGTTTGTTTTTTTTGTTGTTTGTTTTTTTGCCATCCCCCTCCCCAAGGAATGATTTTTCAGTGTTGAATTCAGAACATGTGAGGTTTTAAATTGTTTTCCGATTGTAAAACACGTTCCCTGGTTTTTTTCTCTTTCTTTCTTGTTTGGGAGTTTGTTTGTCTCTCTCTCTCTCTCTTTCTCTTTTTGTTTTTCCTGTCTGTCTATGTCTGCTGTCTGACTGTCTGTCCCGTCTGCCCTCCCCTCCCTCCTCTCCTCCTCTCCTTTTTCTCCCCCTCCTCTGCCCCTTCCCTTTCCCTCCATACTGCCCCCTCTTCTGATTATATGTTAAACTTTTTGTCCCTTTTTGTACCCCCCTCTCCGTACTGAACCACCTTTAAAATTTTAAGTTACCTGAGAAGTTCAGTAGCCTTTTTGACAGCATTTTTCGTTATTGTTTTTTGTTGACAGGTTTCTCACTTTTTTTAGCATTAAACGATAGAAACAGCACTTTTAAAAAAATTTTACTGTTTTTTTTTTACTTTTTTCCCCCATTCATATAACAGGCATGTTGCACTATGACTACCTAGTCAAACAAGAACTTTTTTTGGACTTAATTATCAAGCCCTCACAACAGCTTTAAAAACCCTGAAAAAAAAATACGTCAGCACTAGGCAGCCATCAGATTTTTAAATTGTTTTCACTTTTGTGTAAACCCGGTTCGACAATTACGGCCATTCTTTGGTTTTTTGATGTTGTTGTTTTAAAAAAAAAAAAAAAAAAAAAAGGGCTTGAGGGCTGTTTCAGTTTTCCCCCCGTGGGGGGGAACATGTAACAAAGTTATTTTGAGCCCGTGCAAAGTTGTCACAGATGACAAATTTTGGGGGTGGTTTCTTTCCCCTGCAGTAGGCTACCACAAAGTGTCAAGCCAAAGGGGGCCCCAGAATCTGACCCTCAGGGCAAATCAAGGGAAGGGGTTGGAATGCACATGTAAGTGTGTTGAACATTGGCCCCTGGGACGGGAAAGGGCCCCAAAAAATATATGTCTTTTTGCTGAAAAAAAAGTTTTTAGCCGTGTCAGTGAAGAAAGAAACTGTAAAAAAAGTGTTTTTTTGGGGTGTTCATTTTTGTGTGTGTTGTGGGCTGTGTTTTGTGTTGTGGGGGTGTGTCCCCCCCCCCCGTGTGTCTTTCATGCCCCTCATTTCCCCTCACCCCCCACCCGCCATTCCCCTTGCAGCCGTTCCCATACACGCCCCCACCCAGCTCCTGGTGTGTTTTTTCACCTTCCCAGGGCTGCAGCCACACAGAGCAATCGTTTTGGGCTTAAGAAGCAGCCCACCCAAAAAAAACTCCCCTGTGACACTGCTATTTTCACGAATTTGGGGGTTTGGAAAGGGGCCCCAGAATTTTTAGATTTTTTTTTTACAATGACCCGGGGGGGGATGAAAAAAGAGTCCCTTTTGTACTTCAGGTCAGAGGCTGTTTACGATCCTTCTTTTTTTATTATCCTGGCTTCGCCCCCGGGAGGACACAGACACCCTGCAGTGTTGCTCAGGAAATTGGAGCTATCCTGTCCAGATACAAAACCATTAATTGTGTGGATAAAACCATCTGTGCTGTGGTAGTCATTTCAGTGAAAACCCACAGGTCAATCACTAAGGAGGAGCCCTTGGGGGCTGAAAGCCCCCCCCAAAAAAAAATGTCCTTGAAGGGGCTTTAAACCTATTATCTCCCCTCCTGCAATCCTGTGACGCTAACCTTTGCACAGTGATGGCTGATGGGCCAAAGGCATCATTTTTCTGTAGGTTAGAGTGCGCAAAATGGAGAAAAGGTTTTCCCTTCTTTCCTTCACATATGTCCCCCTTTTACCAAAAACCCAAGACCTAAATGCCACGGGAAATTTATTTTTTCTGCTTGTTGACCTGTTAAACATGGTGCATAAACAAAAATTTTTTAAACACAGTTTTTTCTTTTGCAAGAAATCCCCCTTTCACCTTACAAAAATCCAAAGTTTTTAAAAAGGGGAGGAGTTTTTTTTCCCCACAAACAATTTCTCATACAGGTAAGTGTGAAAACGCATCAAAACATCGAAGTGAAAGTATGCAGGATAAAATTGGTGTTCTTTCTCAATTAGCCTAAAAAATATCGTGAATTACTCCCCGTCCCTTTTCCCTTTTTCTCCCCCTCCCCCTTTTCCCCCTCCTTCCCTTTACACGACGATCCTTGCCCAAAACCATGGGAAAACAGTTGGTGCTATGAAAAAGACCCCTGGAACAATAACAGTCTCCGGCAAAACTTTGGCATCCACAGGGGCCCCAAAAACCCTACAGAGGTGTTTGCAACCAATCCCAGTCTTTCATGCTATCCATGCAGAACCTTTACTGGGGCCATGCGCCCAGGTCTTAGTTATCATCCTGGCCTGCAGGGTGTCTTGGCAGCCATTTTTGGTGCCAGACATGCCCAAGGACGGGAGGCCAGCTGAACAGTGGGGATACTTGAGGAAGGGTTTTTCCTGACTGTTTTTTTAAACCTATGTTTTCGGCAGTCTCCTGACATGGTCTTTACTTGTGGCCCCCGGGTGAGATTTGGGGATCATATCTCCCTTTTTGTGAAGCCTTGGGGTGAAACGAGCGTGAAAGTGAAAGTTAGAATGTTTTTTTCCCCTTTTGACTTGCCTTCTAAAGGGCGAAGAATGAAACAAAATGTGCCCCGAAATGTCATACACTGGTTTCCTTTTTTTTAAACCCTTATTGGGCCTATAAAAAAAAAGAAGACAAAGTACTACCTAGATGACATTGTTTTTTTTTTTTTGTTTTAAATTTTAGTGTGGATAAAATTTTTTTTCCATGTTCAGGTAAGTAAAAATAAATATATAATATATAATTTTTTTTTTTTAATTCAGGGCTTCGTTTTACTCTCATCTTACCATACTTTCATCATAAATATTAAAAAACACCTTAAACATCATTTTCACTGGTTACAGTTCATCTTGGTTTTGGTATGTGTGGGGGGTTTTGGGTGTTGTGTGTGTGGTTTGTGTGTGGTTGTGTGGTGTGTTGGAAAACACATACATTATACTTTAAGCTGCTGCCTTTTCCCCCCCCCTCCCCTTGCCCCCCCTGGCCTTGGGAACCTTTTGGGTTTCCCGTTGCCGGACCAAGCTTTGGGGACCGGACCACCAGCAGCTCCCTGCGACCACCCCCGCGGGCACCACCCAGTCCACCCCCCCCCCACCCTGTGGAGACGCACCACCCTCCTTCCCCCCGAAAAGAAGGGGAAAAGGGGGAGGCCAGCCCCCCCGGGGAGCGCAGCCAGCCCCCGCTCGGCCCCGAATGACCCCGGCCCCCCTCTCCATGGGGGGGGGGGCCCCCCCCTCCGATGCCAACATGTTCTCCCCCAGCACCAGTTTCCCTCAACCGACGGGTGGGGTAGGGCGGAAGGGGGGGAGGGAAGGGTTTGGGGGCTGGAACTGGAGGAGGGGATGTTGCTGAACGTGTTCAAAGCAGCCCCTGGTTCCTGTTTCTCAGGGGCCGGGTATGTAAAATTTAGTAAAAGTTTTATAGTTGCATGAGATTCGTTCACTTCCTTTGCATGGTGCATATATAAAAAATACAAAATGTACATCCTTTTTATGGTACAAACAACCACCTGCCTCACGTAAAACACACATGTTCAAAAATATATATAATATAACTATGATCAGTGTATTGGGATACCCATTTTTTTTTGGGGGGAAAACCCCTTAATCCCAAATTGTTTGGGAAAAAAAAGTTTTGAGGGAATAAATCCGATTGAGGGGGGTAAAGCCCCTGATCAGGGAAAGTTTTATTAAAGTGGAAAAGCTTTCATAATTAGGGGGGGAAAAAAGCATTGCTGAATTGTTTTGGGCAAAAACTTTTTTCCACCTTTTGAGGACAAAACCCCTACGATCGGGAGAATTCCTTTTGAATGGGGGGGGAAGGGAACCCTCATTGATGGGGGGAAAGCCCTAATATTGAGGGATGCCATTGCTGAGAAGGACAGTTTTCTTACGTGAGAAAAAAAAAGCTCTTGTTGATTGTTAGAAGCCAAAACAGCCTTTTTTTGGGGGAAAACAGTATTGACTGTGTGAAAGCCCTTATTGATGGGAGAGACTGCTTTTTGGAGTCATGCCTTTTTGTGGGGGGAACACTTTAAAATGGAGAATGTTCCAAAAAGCATGATACGGAAAATGGACAAGCCCTACTGAGTGCACTGTTTTCAGCTTTCTTTTTTTGCGGGCAGAACGCCCTCGAAGCGACATAGAGAGCTAACGCCCACCAGCACCTAAAACCCCAAAAGAAGGCCTTTTTTTCGGCAAGAAGGTCTCCCCAACAACACTCACCTGGTCCCCCAAAGGTTTTTAGGCTGCTTTTTTTTTTTTTTTTTTCTTTTTCTTTTCTTTTTTTTTTTTTTAAGGGGGGGAAAAAACGGTTTTTTGGGGTGTGTGTTTTTTGTGTTGTTTTGTGTAAGTTGGCAAGGGCAAGGGAAAAATCGTTCTGATTTTGGGGGGTTGCCGATTGGAAGAGGGTTTAGTTGGTCTGTTTTTTTTTTGTGTCTGATCTTGTGCATTTATGTTGCGATGTGCATGCAAGTGTGTTTTTAAATGTGTATTGTGCGAAATAGTAATAGTACTTAAATTTTTTTCTCTTTTTTATAAAACATAAATTGGACCAAAAAGTTTTTTGAAGAGAAAGAGATTGGGGGGCGGTTTTTTGGGGAATGTGTATATCATTTGAAGTGGAAAGAATTTTTTTTTGCATGTATACACATTTTTAAAAATTTGTCCTTTTCATTACGTTGTCGTTTTATAAGTTAATGGAAAATTTAACACATTGATTTTAAGTTTTTTTTTCAATATTTTCAGCTATTTTTGGCGATTTTTTAAGCTCTGCTTTTTTTAAAAAAAAAAAAGAAAAATGCCAAATTTCTGGTTTATTTTTGTTGTGTATGCCACATAAAACCCTGTTCACTGATTTTGGGTTTTATGTATACATTCGCACATATGCATTACTAATCAACATATGTACATTGAAGTTTTAAGTGCGCAGTAGGTATTTTTTCTTTTTGTTATGTTTTTCATAGCCCCCCTTTAAATTCAGAAATGAACTGACATTTTAAATGCTTTTACTTAGTTCATTTTTTTTTAAATTTGCATTTAGTTGGCCAGTGGGGTTCTCCTGCTCTTGAAAAAGGAAAGGGAATCTTCCCGCAAGGTTCGTGTTTTTTTCCCCAAAAACCTTTCTGTTTCACCACATAACCAGAAAAAAAATGTTTTGTGCAGGACCCCATTCAGAACCCATGATACGAACAAACGACAAAAAACAAGAAAGAACCTGTGAAAAAATTTAAATGTATCCTTCTGGTGCTGAGTGTGACTGACATTGCCTGTTAATAATTTTACATTTGTTTTTAGATGAAGAAAAAGAAACCGACTACAACGCAGCTACCCGCAGGATGGCATCAGTTTTTTTTTAACAAGATAACTGAATTATTTGCCAAAAGCTGAATATTGACCAAACTAAAGTATTGACCAGATAGCGAATTATTGACCAAAAACTGAAAATTTTTGACCAGAAGCTAATTTTGACTGCCCTTTAAAGGTGATGAAACTAGGCGTGTTTAGGGCACTGGCCCAAATTCCCCCCTTTATTTACCCAAACAATTTTCAAAAAAAAAAAAAATTTTAAATGAAAATTTTATATTTTAAAAAAAAACTTTTCAATTCAACAGTGTGGGGTGTGGGGGGGGGGGGGGGGGGGGGGGGGGGTTTTTTTTTTTTTTTTTTTTTTTCTGTATTTAATAGTTCTTATTTCTGGCAAAGGGCTTGAAGGTTTTTTTTAACCCCCCTTTTGGGTTTTTTTTGAAATAAAAGGTTTTTTTTTTGCTTTTTCCGGTTGCTGGGGGTTTGGGTTTTTTTTTTTTTTTTTTTTGTTTTTTTTTTTTTTTTTTTTTTTTTTTTTTAATATTTTCCCCGTCCCCAAATTAGATTTTTTTTTTGTAATTCTTCTTTTTTCATTTTTTTTAACCTCAGTTCAAACAATTAAAGCCCTTTTAAGGGGTATAGGGGCATTAAAATTAAGAAGCACATTACTTTTCTGATTTTTTCTTCCCAGTTTCAACTCACTTGGCTTTGGCCCTGTTCCACCTTTCTTCCAAATTACACCCCTTCTCCCTCCCAGAAACCTTGTTTTTTTTTTTTCTTTTTTTTTTTTTTTTTTTTTTTTGTTTTTTTAAGTCCTTAAATGCCCGTCGTACCCCCTTTGGAAAAAAATGGTGGGGATCCTTGAAAGGTGGGGGCCCCTGATCCAGGCTGTAAAAAAAATGGGTGACCGGGGGGGGAAAAAACAGGCCCCCATCAGTGTGGGGCCCCGGGGACACATCCCCCAAGGGGGTGGGGGGAAACCCCCAACCCCCGCTACGAAAATTTAACATCCAGCTGACAAAAAGGGGGAAACCACCGAAAAAAAGAAAGAGTGGGAAATTTCCTGGGGAGGGTTTTGGTCCCCGCACATGGTTCAAGTGTGTCATGGTTGACAAAAATTTTGACACTTTCAAAGTGAGTTCCCTGATTTTTTGGCGTTTTTTCAGATATGAATCTCTTTGCCCGCTAAAATTTTTTAGCTTTCCTTTTTTTTTTATTAATTTTTTTTTTTTTTAAGGCGAAAGAGGGAAAGCAAATAAGGTAAAACCTCTATAACTTTAAATTTGGGAAAAATTCATAAATTTTAAGCTGTTTTAAAATAAACTCCGCCAGTTTTAACATGGACAAAAGAATTACAAGAATAAAACAATGAACGTCGTTTAGGTTTTTTTTCCTTTTGGTCTTTTTCAGAGGAAAAACCCAAACCCAGACCAAACGAAAAAGAAGGGAATGAGTAAACCACTTTACCTTCTCATCTGGGTTTGCAAGGTGGCAAGAATTGATGAGTTCTCTTATTCCTTTAGTGTCTAATAGGGAAAACTTCCTCTCTTACCTAACTCCTATGATGGCCAATCGGCACTGGGTTCAACCCTGCCTCACTTTCCCTTTAGTCCCCAAAGACTAACCGTGGAGTTTTCATTGGACCCCAAATGAAATTTTTCCGGTTTTTTGAAGTTTTTTTTAGTTGGGGGGGATAACCCCATTTTTTAATTATCATTCTTTTTAAATTTTTAAACATTCAAGTGGTCTTTTCGGGTTCCTCATGATTGGTTTGTTTCTTTAAATGGGTTGTTGGCTGATTGTTTTGGTTTTTTTTTTTGTTGTGGTTGGTTTTCCCCTTTTGGGAAAAGGGGAGATGTTTACAGCGGGCTGGAACTGGCTGGGCTATTTGTATTTACTTTTTTCCCCTTCCCCTTTCTTCGGGTTTTTTTACCGCCCTTTCCCTCTCCTCCCCACCCCAATTTCCCCCCTTCCATCCCTCCTTTTCTCATCATCAATTAGAATTGCTCCTTTTTGACTTAAAAAACACAGTTCAAACAATCTGAAAACATCCCCAATTAACAACCGGAACATATGTTAATTTTTTTTTAACATGACATGATCTTTTTGTTGATTTTACCCTGAAACAAAACCTGATAAGCATTGCATAAAAAAATATTTTAAAAATTTCGGATTGATAGAGCTTCTTTTTGAAAACATTAGACAAATTTTTAAAGGATTGAAGTAAACTTTTGGGAAAGTTTAAGTGTTTTAAATGGAAATTAATTAACCATGAATGCAACTGCATCAGTTTTATTGGCTTTTTAAAAAACCAGCCCCCCCCCCTTTTCAAAAAATTTTTAAAAAATTTTTTTTTTTAAAAAATGAAAAAAGGCCCCAATTTAAATTTTTCGTGCTCAAGTTAAAGATATTTTTCCCCCAAAAAAACAAGGAAAAAAGTCGATTTTGGCCAAGGTGCCCTTTTAAAATAAAAAAAAAAAGGCCCCGGGAAAAACCCAAACCCCAAAAGTTTTTTTTTTTTAAAATAAAAAAAAATTTTTAACCCAAAGACCCTTCCCTTTAATTATTTTCCTTTAAAAATTTCCAAAAAAAAAATTTTTTTTAAAAGGGAAATAATTTTTTTAAATTTTTTTTTTAGAAAAAGTTATGTTTTTTGAAAAAGGGGTTTAAAAAAGGGGGGGCCCCCTTTTCAATTTCCCCCCAAAAAAAGGGCCCTTTTTTAAACCCCCTTTTTTTTTTAAAAACCCCAAATTGGGGGGTTAAAAATTTTTTTTGGTTTGGTTTTTAAGTTTTAAAAAAAATTTAAAATTTTTTTTTTTTTGGGAAAAAAATTTTTGGCCCCCCGGGTTTTTCTTTAATTTTTTTTTTATTATTTTTTTTTTAAATTGGGGGCCCCAAAAAGGTTTTGGGAAAAAGTTGTGTGTGGGTTTGGAATTGGAAAGGGGGGGCCCTATCCAAATTTGCTAAAAAATTTTTTTTTCCCAGCCCGGGCCCCCCCCTTTGGGGAAAACCCAAAAAAATTTCCCTTTTTTTAAAGTGGTGCCCAGGGACAAAATTTTAAAATTTTTTGAAAAATTTTCCCCGGGGCCAGTAGCCTTTGGTTAAAAAAAAAAAAAACACTTTTTATGACCCCTTTAGGTTTTTAAAAAACCTTCCCCCCTGCTTTTTTTTTTTATTTTAAAAAAAAAAAAAGAAAACAAATAGAGGGAAAACGCTTTTTTGGCCCCGAAAAAGGGAAAAAGAGGAAATGGTTCCCAAAAAACAGGAATTTTTTTCCCCCGTTTTTTTTCATTTTTTTCTCCCTTTTTAAATTTTAAAATGCCCCTGGGCTTTTCTTAAAAAAAAAAAAAAAAAAAAAAAAATAAAAAAAAAACATTTAAAAATTTTACCTTTGCAAAATTTTTTTATTTTAAATTTAAGGTTCCCCTCCCCAAATTGGGGGTTTTTTTTTAAACTGGGAAAAGGGTTTTAAAAAAAAAAAATTGGAAGTTTTGGTCCCTTAAAAAAGGGGGCCCTCTTTTTGGGGGGTTTTAAGGCTTCCCAAAAAAAACAGGGGCCCTTTTTTTTCCCAAGAACCCTTAAACCCCCAATTTTTGTTGGTTTTTTAATCCCCCCCTTTTTTTAACCCAAAGGGGGGCCCCCCTTTTTGGCATTCAAGCCGCAGTCAGCATTCTTCCTGTGTGCCTTAGGTTTTTTAAGACCAAAGTAGTGTCCTCTGGGGTCTATAGGTCCTTTCTTAGACCCAAGGCCCCAGCTTTCCGTGTCCTTTTCCTTTCCCTTATTTGGAAAGGGTTTTTTTTTCCCCCTTTTTCCTTTTTTTGTTTTTTTTTTCCCCTTTTCCCCCTTATTCCCCTTCCCAAAAAAATTTTTTTTTTGAAAATTAACTATGCCAAAATATTTAAAAAGAATGGACTACCCTTTAAAAGTTTTAAAAAAAAAATTTTCCTTTTGGGGGTTTTTTTTTCCCTTACTATTGCTTTTTTGTATCATTAAAAAAGGGGGTTTTGGAAACACCCAAAAAACCCCTTTTCCCTTAAAACGGGGTCCCCCAAAAAAAATGGCTTTTAAAAAATTTCCTTTTCAAAATTTTTTAAAATTTTTTTTTAAGGGCCCCCCAAATCAAGGTTTTTTTTTAAAGAAAATTTTTTTAATCTTAAATTAAAATTTTCTTAGGAAAAAAACCCCTGGCATCGATCTTTTCCCCCTTTTTTTTCTTTTCCCCCAAACCCAGGTCATTTTCCCCCTTCCCCCAAAAAAAAAAATTAAAAATCCCCGTTTTTTTTTTCTTTTTTTTTTAAAAAAAGCAAAAGGGGGGCCCCCCTTATCCCCAAAACCAACCAGTACATTTTCCCTTTGGTTGGGCCCCCCCCCCAAAAAACCCCTTCCCCCCCCCCCCCTTTTTTTTAAAAGGCCCTTTTTTTGACCCCACCCCCCCGGTTTTCCTTCTTTTTTTCCCAACCTCGCTGGCCCTTTCCCTGGGTGCAGGTTTTTTCAAAAACCAAAAAAAATTAAAAACCCCCCCTTTGGGTCCTTTAAACCTGCTTTTATAGCCCTTTATCTTTTTGATCTCCCTCAACCCGAAACAGGTTTTGGTTTAGGTTTTAAAAAATGGGTTTCCCGGCCCCCCCTTTCCCCCCCCCCAAAACCTTAAAAAATTTTGGTTTTTTTCCCCCCTTTTTTCTTCCCTCCCCTTACAGTGTTTTTGTTCTTTTTCTTCCAAGAACAGCCAGTTTTTTCCCCTACCCCCGGTTTTTTGCCCGGAAAAAGTTTTCCCCCCAAAAATTTAAAAAAAAAACAGGCCCCCTGGTCTTCTTTCCCCCCCCAACCCCCCCCCCTTTTTCCCCGTCCCCCCCCCCGTCCCCTTTTCCCCCCAACCCAGTCCACTGTCCCCCCCATTTTTACAACTTTCCCCCTTTCCCTTTTAAAAAACTACTTTTTTTTCCTTTTTCCCTTTTTTTTTTTTTTTACCCATAAAAAAAATTTTTAAATTTTTTTTTTTTTTTAAAAAAAAAGGGCCCCCCTTTGTTTTTAAAAAGTTTTTTTTGGGGCCCTTTAAAGTTTCCGTTTTTTTTTTTTTTTTCGGTTTAAAAATTAAACCAAGGGTTTTTGGGACTTTGGGGGGGACCCGGTCAAAAAAATTTTTTTCCCGGGAAAAAATTTTTTCCCCTTTTTTCTGAAGGTTCCCCCCGGATCCCACTCTGACGGGGAAAACGAAAAAAAACCGTGTAAATGAAAACCCCATTTCCCCCCCCCCCCCAAGACTGGGGGAAAAAAATTTTGGGGTTTTTTTTGAAAAAAAGTTTTTTGGGCAAGTTTGTCAAGGGAATTTTTTTTTCCCCCAAAAATAAAATAGCAAAAATTTTCCCCTTTCCCGGAAACTCATTTTTCCCCAAAAAAAGCTTTTGGTTTTCAAACCCCCCCACCACTTTTTTTTCACCCCCACAAAAAAATGCTCCCAAAATTTCCCAAATAGTTTTTTTCCCCTTTTTTTCATTCATTTAAAATTTACGGTTGAAAGGGTTACCATTTTATTAAACTGGCCCCCCCCCTTTTTTTTTCCAAAAAGGGGCCCCCCCTTTTTTTTTAAAAAAGGGGGTTTTTTTTTTCTGAAAATTCCCCAAAAAGCAAAAATAAAAAAAGGGGAAAAAAACAAAGGGAAAAATTAAAACGGCAGGGGAAAAAAGGGCCCCCAATGGTGGTCCCCCCAACCAGGTGGTTCCCCCTTTTTTTTAACTGGCAAAAAACCCCTTTTAATTAAATTTTTTGGGGGGGGTTTTTTTTTTTTTGGTTTTGGGGGCCCCCCTCGGGGGGTTTTGGGGAAAATTTTTTTTTGGGGGGGAAGAAAAAAATTTTTTGGGTTTTAAGGGAAAAAAAAGAGAAAAAAAAATTTTGTTAAGGTGGGAAAAAAAATAAAAGGAAAAAAAAAAGAAAAAAAAAAAATTTTTTTTTAATTTTTTTAAATGGGAAAAAGGGTTTATAGGGGCCCCCCTAAAAAATTTTTAAAAAAAAAAAGGTTTTTGGGGGTTTTTCCCGGGGGGGGGGAAAAATTTTTTGGGCCAAAGGGGTGGGGGGAAAAAAATTTTTTTTTTTTTTTTTTTGAAAAAAAGGGGGAAAAAAGGGGGGCCCCCTTTTAAAAAAAAACGGGCCAAATTTTTTGTCGGTGCCAAAAAGGAAAATTTAAAGTCCAAGGGCCCTGTACCCATGTGAAAATCCCCCCCTGGCGGCCCAAAACCCCCCCCCGGGGCCCGGGTTTTGGGGGAAACGGACCTGTTTGGGGGGAAAAAGGCACTTCAAATTTGGGTTGGGCAAAAAGGGGCCCCCCGGCCAACACCCCCACGGGGAAACCAAAAAAACCCTTTTTTTCCCCCTAGCTCCCCTTTTTTCCCTTGGGGTTTAAGTTTTTCCCCCAAAAAAAAACAAAATTTTCTCCCAGGGGGGAAAAAAAAAAGTTTCGGGGGGAAAAAACCCCTTTTTTTCCCCAAATGAAAAAAAGATTGTTTTAAAAAAAAACCCCCGCCCCTTTTCCAAATTTTTTAAAAAGGGGCTTTTTTTTGTTGGGTTTTTTTGGGGCCCCACAACAAATTTTTTTTTTGGTTTGTTTTTTTGGCCCCCCCTGTACAAACAATTTTTGGGGGAACCCAAAGGTTTGGCCTTTTTTTGTCATTTTTAAAAAAATGGTTTAAATTTTGTTTTGGGGCCCCCCAACTTGGTTTACCCCCGTTTTTTTTTCCCCTTTGGGAAAAAAATGTTTTTTTGGTTTTTCCAAAAGGGTTTGGGGTTTTTTTTCCCCCCCCAAAAAAAAAAATGGCCCCATTTTTTTTTTGGGGGCCCCCCCTTTTTCCAATGTGTTAAATTTTTGGGATTTTGGGTTTTCCCCCCGGGGACAAAAGCTTTTTAAATTTTTTTCAAAGGGTGCCCCCAAAATCCTTTTTTTCACCGGGCACAAAATTTTTTTTTAAAATTTTTGCCTTTTTTTCCCCTTTAAAAACTGTTCCCGGGGTTTTTTTCACCTTTAAAAAATTTCTTTACCAGGCTGTTTTTCCCCCCCTTTTACCAAGGGGGTTTACCCGTGGCCGTTTGGGGCCCCCACTTTTTGCAAAAACCCCCCCCCCCGGGGGTTTTGTTTTTTTGGCCCCCCCAAGCCCCGGTTACCAGGTTTTCCGGCCCCGGGGGGCCAAATTGGGTTACATGTTTTAAATTTTTTTCCCCTTTTTTGCCCAAATTTCCGGTTTTTTGGGGCCCCCTTTCAAATAAAATTTTTTTTTTTGGGGGGACTTTAAACCCCAACAAGGCCTTTTAAAAAAAGTGGTTTTTTTCCACCTTTTCCATTTTTTTTTTTAAATTTAACTTTGTTTGAGGTTTTTGGTTTTTTTTTCCCCCTTTTAGCAAAATTTTAAAATTTTTTTGCCCCTAGGGTACTCTTTCCCTTTTAATTTTTTTCCCCCAAAAATTTTATTTTCCTTTTTTTCCCTTTTTCCTTTTTTCCCTTCCAATTGGGGTTTTTAAATTTTTTTTTGTTACCCTTTTTTTTAAAAAAAGGAGAAAAAATCCCTTTATTAAAAGTTTTTCTCCTTCCCTTTCCCCCTTTTCCCTTCTATTCCCCCCCCTCCCTTTTCCCCCCCCCCCCCCTTTTTCCCCCCCCTTTTTTTCCCCTTTTTTTACATGTTTTCCCTTAAAAAAACACATGAAAACCCGAAAAACGGGGAAAACAAAAAAAAAACCAAAAAAAACAAAAATTTTATGAATTTAAGGGGGAAATTTTTTTAAGTTTTGTTTTTTTTCGGAAGAAAAACCCCCAATTCCCTTTCCCAACCCCTTTCCCCCTAAAAACCCCTTCCATTTTTCCTCTCCCTTTTTTCCCCCCCCCCTTCCCTTCTTAAAAAAACACCAAAACAAACCACACCCAAAACACCCCCCTTTTTTCCCCCCCCCCCTCCCCATCCCCAAATTTTTTCCCCCCCCCTCCCCTTCAAAACCCCCCACCCAAAAAACCCCCAAAAACCCCCCGACAAACCCAAAACCCCCGCGCCCAAAACCCCAACCCACAAAAATTTAAACAAAAAAAAAAAACACAAACCAAAAACAAAAAACAAAATTTTAAAATTTTAAAAAAAAAAAAAAAAATGGGAAAAAAATTTGGGGAAAAAAAAAAAAGGGAAAAAAAAAGGGGGAAAAGGGGGGGAAAAAAAAAAAAAAAAAACAAAAAAACCCCGGAAATTGGGCCCCGGGGTTTTTTTGGGGGCCCCAAGAACAGGGGGACCAAGTGGAACGAAAACCGGAAAAAGGAGGGCCCCCCCCCGTCTAAACCCAGGCGGGCCCCCCCGGTTCTTGAAAAGGGCCCCCAAAGGTTTTTAGCTTTCCCCCCCCACCCCCCCAGAAACCTGGGGAACCCTGGGGGGAAAGAGGGCCCCCCCCCTCCCCCCAAGGGAAAGGGAAGACCGGTGAGGGGGCCCCCAAAAAGGGGGAAAAACTTGAAAGGAGAAAGGGGAAAAAAAGGGGGGGAAAAAAAAAACTTTTTGGGGGCCCGGGGACCTTTTAAAAAACCCCCTTTTTTGGTTTGGGCTTGAAAAGGCCCCCCTCCAAAAAAACCTGCCCAAGGATGGAAAGATGGTCTTTTTCCAGGGGAAAAAAGGGCCCCCTTTTTTTTTTTTCCCCCCCCCCCGGGTTTTTGGTGCATTAAAAAGTACCCGGAAAAAGGGGTTTTTTCCAAAACCCTTTCACCAGAAACCCTTTGGGTTTGGGGAAAAAAGGGGAGTGACCCGGGGGGGCCCAAAAACCAAAAACAGAAAACAAAATTTTTCAGGTGAAAAGGAAACACGGGAAACATGGGGCCCTTCCTATTTCCCCTTCCTGCTGGCCCTAAAATTTTTTTCTTTTTGAATTTTTTTTTTTTTTTTTAAAAATTTTTAAAATTTTGGGCCCCCAAAAAAAATTTTTGGGCCCAAAACAAACCGGTGGAAAAACCGAAAAGGAAAAAACCTCCAACCCCCCCCTTTCCTTGTTTTTTCCAAAAAAAACCACCCCTTTTTTTTTTTAAAAAAAAGGGGGGGTTAAAGAAAAAAATCAACAAAAAAAAAATTCCCTTTTTATTTTTAAAAAAAATTTTTAAAAAAATTTTTTTTTTTTTTTCTTTAAAAAAAATTGGGGCCATTTTTTGGGGGTTTTTTTTTCTTTTTTTAAAAAAAAAAAGGTGAAAATTTTAAAAAAAGGAAAAGGGGGGGGAAATTAAAAAATAAAATTTGGGGGAAAAAAAAAAACAAAAAAAATTTTTAAGAAAAATTTTTTTTTTTTTTTAAAAAAAACCCCAAAGGGTTTTTTTTTTGAAACCTTTTTTTAAAAAAAAAAAAAAATTTTTTTTTTTTTTTTTTTTTTTTTTTTTAATAAGGGCCCCCTTTTTTTTTTTTTTTTAAAACCCCCTTTTTTCCAAAAAAAAACAAAAAGGTAAAATTTTTCAAAAAAATTTTTTTTCCTTAAAAAATTTTTTTTTGGGGATTTTTTGTTCTAATTTTTTTTTTTTTAAAAAAATTTTTAAATTAAAATTTTAAAATTTTCTTCCCCCCCCCGGTTTTTTGGGATTTTTTTTTTTAAAAATTTTTTTTTTTTTTCTGGAAAAAAAATTTTTTTTAAAAAAAATTTTTTGTTTTTTTTATTTTTTTTTAAAAAAATTTTTTAAAAGGGTTTTTCCAAAACCCCTTTTTTTTTTTTAAAATTTTCCCCCCTTTTAAAATTTTGGGCCAAAAAACCCCTTTTTTTGAAAAAGGGGTTTAAAAAAAATTTTTTAAAAAAAAAAAAAAAAAAAAAAAGGGGCCCCCTTTTTTGAAAAAAAAAAAAAAAAAAAAAAACCCCCCCCAAAAAAAAAAAAATTTTCCCCCCAAAATTTTTCCCCTTTTTTTAAAAATTTTTCCCCGGGGGGGGGGAAAATTTTTTTTGGGGAAAAAAAAGGGGGTTTTTTCCCCCCCCCTTTTTTAAAATTAAAAAAAAAAAAGGGGGAAAAAAAAAATTTTTTGGGGAAAAAAAAAAAAATTAAAAAAAAAAAAAAAAAAAAAGGGGGGGGAAAAAAAAAAAAAATTTTCCGGAAAAAAGGAAAAACCCTTTTTTTTAAAAAAAAGGGGGTTTTTTTAATTTTTTTTTAAACCCCAAATTTTTTTGGGGAACCGGGGGGAAAAAAAAAAATTTTGGGGAAAT
>JAMYXO010000531.1:2500-17500 GCA_033310375.1 Conus canariensis
AGACCACCGTTTTGCATACTTGTATGAGAAGTTTTTCTATTTATTTTGTCTGTTTTTTTTTTAATTCGACACAAATTTGTAACGTTAACTTTGTAGAGTCTGAAAAAAGCGTCGGGTGGGTTAGGTAGTAATATCCACAAATGGATGAGTTTTGATAAAATAAGCGACTTTAAAACTGCCACTTTGCCCAAAGGAGTTAGTTGTCTTCTCACCCAAATCTTGAACAAATGTTTCACATCCGCTAATTTTTTCAGAATAATTAATATCTGTACAGTTTTGCAAATCGTTGGTTAACCAGATTCCAAGAATTTTAAATTTTTGTGGGTTCCACTCCATACCTAAATGGTCCATGTAACGAACAGCAGAATTTTTACAGCTTCTCAACCAAACAGTGCTAGTTTTCCCAGGATTCAAATATAACCGTGATATACGACCATAGATTTCCAGTACGTTTATACATGTTTCAAATGATTTTTGTCACCTGCTAAAGAAAAGATTCCGTACCATCTGCATATTGAGAAAGCTTATGTTCGACTCTATCTTTAACTATTCCACGTATGTTTATTTTTTTCCCAAATCATAAATGCTAGAATTTTAGCATATAATATTAATAAAAATGGCGATAGTGTGTCACCTTGTCTGCATCCGCGGTCTATCTCAAACCAAATAGAAACTTGACCATTAACAAGGACACATGAATCTTAAATAAATGTTAGCGAACCGCCCAGAGAACGTGGACAAACGAGTCACAAGACGAAACACAACTAGTTTCGACCTCTTAGGTCTTCATCAGGTGAGACATTAACGAATAAAACAATGAAAATTCACTTAGCTTTGATCGCTTCAGATCACTTCGTAGGGTTCAGCGCTGAACCCTACGAAGTGATCTGAAGCGATCAAAGCTAAGTGAATTTTCATTGTTTTATTCGTTAATGTCTCACCTGATGAAGACCTAAGAGGTCGAAACTAGTTGTGTTTCGTCTTGTGACTCGTTTGTCCACGTTCTCTGGGCGGTTCGCTAACATTTATTTAAGATTTGTTTAGATTTCCGCCTGCAGTCCTCTCGCTTTGCAACAAGGACACATGAGTTAATATTTTTATAGAATGTTTCACCCCATTAGCAGAAGCCCTGTTGAAAGCCAAACGCTTTCAGTACTTTAAACGTAAAATCCCAGCTCACTGAATCGAATGTTTTTTTCGAAGTCAATGTTTAATAAAAGCCCTGGTATGTTGTGTTCTTCTAAATACGCAGTTGTGTCGTAAATAAGCCTAATGTTATCCCCTATGAATCTATTCTTAATAAACCTGTTTGATCCTCATTGATGAGGCCAGCTAACACATTTTTAAACGATTGGCTATACACGAGATTGGTCTCAAGTTCCTCACGAAGTGTCTTGGTTTATCTCCCTTTGGTATGCATACGTTTAGTCCCTGTCTTTGAACGCAAGAAAGCTCCCCCCTTCGAAATCCGGCGTTTAAACTCTGACAACAAAAACACCAATTCTGCGCCAAAAACACTTAAAAAAATTCTGTTGTGAAACCATCAGTGCCAGGACTTTTGTTGTTTTTCATATTCTTTGATGCTATACATGCCTCCTCCAGTGTGATTTCACCGTCTACATTATTTGCTTCGTCACGGCCTAAATGTGGGATGTTTTCAATGAGTTCATCCAAATCACAGTCGTCAACTCCATATCTGTTTGTACAGTGCTTCATGAAATCCGTGAACCTCGTGAAGAATCTCTGCTTGGTCATTTAGAATATGTCCATGTTTATCAATTAATATAGCCATACTCTTACTAATAAAATGTCTTTTTTCTAGGTTACAGAATACGTTTGTCACTTTTCCCAATTCAGCTATCCACCTGGCCCTAGATCTTTAAAGTACCCCTTCTATTCTTTTCTCTCGAATAACCTTCAACCTTTCCTTCTTTAACTCTATAGCTTTGATCTCGTCTTCACCTCTTGTCTCTTTTCTTTCGTGCCGTTGTATGTCTTGATGTATTTTACGTTCCTCTTCATTCGTGTTTTTCTTCTTCATAGTTGCGTATGAAATAGTTTTGGACCTACGTTTCATCAACAGAAAATCTAGAAATAAATCATCAGAAACTGTCAATTGTAATTCGGTCAGAGGAATCGTGTGTACTGCTTCTCTTGCATATGGGCTTACAGCATATTTTTGTTTGACATTCTCAATTTCTCTGTTAATTTCGTCTAAATAGTCTTCGTCCTTTAATAATGACGAGTTAAATTTCCCAAAAAAGTATTACTCTTTGTCACGGTCGCTAAGCCGGACGGCCCTACCACCCTTACCCACGCCTATCACACACTAGGTCAGACAACACAGCACACTAACACAGTTTTACAATCACGCACGCTTCTTTATTTCACACACACTCCATGGCGCTACCACTCACGCACATCCACAACTGCACACAAGTATCCAATTCCCGCTGTCTCACCCTACTCTACTATAATGACCTGGAAGACCCTAACCTAACCTAAAACACCAGTTACAGTATACCACTGTGACCTGGGAACACAGCGATAGCCCGCACACGTGGTGACTAACTACTAGGGACAAGGATTTACCAAAGGGACTCTAATCTCTTAACGACCGCTACCACCCACACCTCTCCCCAGGACTCACCCTTCTCTTTTAACCCGGGACCACTACCAAACTGGTCGCTGCGTCCCTAAGGGAGGCAACGACAAGTACCCTACACTGTGCCGGCCACTACGTCCTAAAAGGAGGCAGTAGCTAACACCCCTAACCCTACTGCCTAACGCTACACCCCTTCTATCACAAACATGGGACAACCCATCCCGGCCCGGAAAGCTCCAGTCCTCGGCGCTGTACGTGGCCCCTCACAGGCTGACACCTCCCCGGAAGACTGCACCCCGGCGCTGACCGTGGCTCCTCCGCGGGCCGACACCCTCCCCGAAGACTCTGCGCCCCGGCGCTGACCGTGGCTTCCCGCAGTCTGACTCCTCCCCGCGATGGGCACGACACCCAACGTACACACACCAGACGCCCTCTCGACGGGTCCGGGGCTCGTAGGACGCCTCCTCCTCTGAAGGCCCCGCCGGACACCAAGGGTGGAAAAGGCCTGGTGCAGCGCCCTCTCACAGGACACCTAAACCGGGACGAGGAACCAGCGCCGGAGAACTCCCGGAAGAGCACCGGTAGCCGGAGGAGAGCTGCCCCACAGACGGCAGATGGCCTGGGTGGTCTCCCTCTCCCGGGAAAACAGCAGGCCCTGGAAAGCGCCGCTCACCTGCCGGCACGCGGCAGTACACGCGGTGATCTGGCCCCAGCCTCAGGACGGAACAGGATACCTGCTGACACAACTGTAGGCCCCTACTGTAATGTTGCTACTACCCGAGTCATCAAGGCACATAGGCTACTTGGTAAAGCTTTAACTCTCCATCTCCCTTGCCTACTTCCCACTCGGGCATGAGAGTGACCCCTTAAATTTCGAATACATCCCCCAACCCGTCACTCGCTTTGGGGTTATCAGACCAATCTCCTGCCAACCCTTACAACAACGGTAAAACAATATTCTCCCTGAGCCCATCCACGCTATTACATATGAAATTATGAATCACACCCAATTCTCGGAGAAATAAACCAATCTAAGCGATCCAACACGGACTCCATGGGCCCCCTTAGGACATACTAAATAATCTAGGAAATGGCCAATTTCACAAGGAAATGTCTCCACACAATAACCAGTAGTAATACACATCTCTCAGAGGGGAAAAACAACAACAACAACAACAAAACTTATCAATTCTTAGCGGTTCACAGTTCCAGCATGTTCACACAAGAGAATCGGCTCGCAGCCACAATCCTTCACATTATTACCCCTCTTTGCACTGTCAATTATAATCATATATCAAAACAACATGATTTGTTCGCCAAAATTTCCATCCAGCACCTCGCTCTCATGTCATCTCTTGTCAGATAACCCAGTGGTTAATCCTTGTTATGCCAACACAACCACACTTCATACAATATTACATGCTGCACATCATCCGTTTTTATCCTATCAACTGCTAAGCTACTCGCCTTAAACTTTACCTTTCCCTTCTTTCTGCTTACTAAAATTCATAACTGGGTTGCCTCCCCACAACCTAAGATCTTTCTCCAACCCCGTTCTGTCACAAATACATACATCCCTGCACGTGTGACGACTGTCACTTTCTTACAAAACTTCTAACCATATGGACTCACTGTCCTGTGCCAAATGCGTACGCCACAGATACAGTCTGCACGCGCACGACACCCGCGTCGAGAACCCTAACTCGTAACGAAAGTGACAAGACACCAATATAAGTTGAATAGTCACGACCGTACTCCAGTATAAACCACTCGACCATAAATTGGCCTTAGCCCTACTACACAGTTAACCGATTCCAATGCTGTGCAGGTCAACTCCGGAATTGTTAATCAATTTCAACGAACTCCTACTATTTACAATTGAGATTGAGCACAATCATCAAACCCCTCTATGATTCACGCAGACACATCTGCACCTGACTCATATTATGATCCTCAACCCAATGCAACCTCGTACTACCCTCTTATTGAACCCACTGACATTACCATGAACTAACCACAAACAATATCTACATCACTGTCCATCAACGGTCATTATATTGAACCCACATTGTCTAGCCAAACTGTCCTGAGAAAATCGAACTCAGGAACCACTATGTACATTACTTACAAAAATATACAGGAAAAAGGTGACAACACAAACCGGCTGACAACAAATTCCAATCACGGAACCAAGACAACATCATACCAGACAACCAGTATACGCAACGAACACCATACAACTAATCCCAACATGAGACAACTACAGTACAACTCGCCATAATACAAGACAACACGACGAACTACAACACAACGAACCTAACAGATCACCAACCTGGACATACAGACGATCAACCACACCAGTTCTGCAACTGGCTGACAGTGGCTGCCAACAAGGACGACACCGACTCAGCACAGGCCAAGGGCACCCAAACCCGACGAGGACCTGGCCCTAACTATGACTTGAAGTCACTCTTCAAAAACTAACGGCGCTGCCGCCGCACCTACAAGGAGTACGTCCACTCCGACGAACACCAGGGACCGAAGTGAAGCTACCCCAACACATTCCGCCCTGGTCGGAATCAAGCGAACTCTACTCACCACACAAAACAACGATTGGTCAGAGAAGTGTATCCCTCCGCAGAGCTGACACGCCTGACCAACGGACTAGTTGTTGCTCGTGCAACAACACGACAATTTACCACAACAACTCACAGACTTGACAACACAACAACAGCCGATATCCTGCCCCGCCTTCTCTGGTGTAGAACCAAGGTAACAAAAGGGTAACAATCGGGAACGAAACCAACCTCCCGCTTCCATTCCATTCCTTCAATAAGTGAAGACTGGAATGAAAGAATATTGTATGTCCTATTTCCCCAGGCTCCTACCTAGCCTGATCTTTCTACCTAACCCTGAGGAACTTAACCTAACTGTAGCTAACTAAACCCCAACCTCACATACGCGCGAGCGCGCACACACACACACACACACACACACACACACACACACACACACACACACACACACACACACACGCATTCGCGCACACGCTCTCTATCTTGAACCCCCACTACTCTTAAACACATGGACATACTGATTTAGTACCGCCGATCGGTGACACACCCCCCAGCCTAAGTTTTAACTACAGTTTAAAACAAACAACTTCTCACTCGATCGGCGTTTTAGCCACACCCTACCTATGAGAATCCAATTTCCCATCACTCATTCTGTCCTACTGTTACTTTTGATGCACTCCAAAACTTCCATCACAACAGCATCAACTTTTAAATACATCAACAATCACAGGTTACATTAATCAACCTGGTCTAACGCTGCTTCACACTACCTTAACGCAGGCACTTATAGGCAGCCGTTACACTACGCACTACATATAAATTTCATAACTGAGGGGGCTCTGATTACGCACAACTGTGTAACACGTGCTACAAATACCACACCCTCAGTAACACTTTGCTACGCCATTCTTTACCAAAGATAATAACACATGCATAGCTTCGACAATGTCAACCTCTCACGACACAGGTTAATGGAACCCTCAGGTTTCCTCTCTCTCTCTCTCTCTCTCTCTCTCTCTCTCTGTCTCTCTCTCTGTCAATCGACTCAAGAAGTCTGCCGCCACATTGTCACTTCCAGACACTGCCTGCACCGTAAACTGGAATGCCTGCAGCTGCAGTGCCCACCTTGTGATCCTCCCACTAGTACTCTAGACCCCACAGCTATCTTCTTGGGTTTCGCCGTCAAGTCAAAATGCCGCTTGTACCTGCAAGCTGCCGTTGCCAAGTTCTCCTTTGCCAACTTGCACGTCTTAGCTATTTTGTTCCTTAGGTTGACGACGTACTCTGTAGCTGTGCAGAGCTCTTGCCTCTCGGGTTGCAACCACCGATCTCTCAGTATCTGCATGGGCCTGCGCATCAGTGGCATCCTTACAAGGGGAACTCTTGAGACTCTTCCCTTATCCACTGTACGCTGACACTGGACGCATGACTGGCAGTACCGACGAATGTCAGCATGCATGCCTAGCCAATAAAAATGGCGACCAACTCGCTCCTTGGTTCGGGTGGTACCTAAATGACCAGACATGGGTACGTCGTGGGCTAGCTTCATCACCGTGGTCCGTAGTTCAGCTGGGACGCAGATCTGATTCGCTACGTCCTTGGGACCCTCAAACCGCCGGACCAGTACACCAGACTTCCGCGCGTACTCAACTCGTCCAAACTTGGTGTGGAAGTGCGTCCCTGCTTCACACGCACTCCGAGCCTTCCTCAAGGTTTCATCCTGGTCCTGCATCTGAATTAACTGCTGGGTAGAGGTGTTCAGAATGCATTCCTCGACGGGCAGTGGTACAGGTTCTTGCTGCTCCCTGGCTCTCTGCGCGCGTGTCTGCACTGCCCCTACCAGCGCCGGGTCTGCGTATACAGGCACACGTGTCCAACCGGGATCTCCTACTCTCTTTGCGAAGTTTCCGATCAGGACTTCCTGCACAGGGCTATTCATGACCAAAACCTCCAACTTCCCTGCGATGAATGGCGACTTCAACTCTATTACCGCCACAGGTAATACGGACCTACATCTGGACTCGGCCAACACTACTGGGACTGTATCTCCTGTGTACGCATCTGCCGGTACTAACCACTTGGCCACTACGGTGTGTCCGGCACCCGTGTCCCGTAATCCATTGGCCGGAGACCCGTTCACTTCTACAATGCACGCAGGCTCGTACCGCTGCTCAGCGCATGGGCGACACAACGTAGGGACTACTCGAGCTTGGGGCTGGTCACAGCAATGAACAGCTCAAACAGAATGGGGCTCAGGGCATTTCCTAGCGATGTGGCCTGGCTTCTTGCAGTTGAAACAAACTATGGTCGATCTAGGCCCTTCTGATCTCCTGTTCAGCTGCTGCAGTGTACCATCACTCTGTTGGGATCTCTGTGTGGGCTGGCTCCCTACTGTTTCGTGTGTATTACCCAGGTTGGGCTGGTTAACTGTTCGGTCTTGTCTCGCCTTCCTCCCCAGTCTTTTGGCCTCTGCCAAAACAGTAGCTTCTGTTGCAAGTTGTTCAACAGTTTTCGGGCATGTCTTCCGGACCTCGATCGTGAACTCTGGGGACAGCACCTGGTAAAACTGTTCTTGAAAAAGCAGATCCTTTACGTCCTCTGCCACACTCTCATCCTTGCCCGCTGCCGCACACCAGAGGGAAAACCACCGCTTCATCCTTCCCAGCATCTGGCCGAAAGTCTCAGCAGCGTCCTTCTTGATGCTCCTGAACTTTTCCCGGTAGGCCTCAGCATCTAGCCTGAAGTGGCTTAACAGGGCGCTCTTTATCTGATCATAGTCGCCTAACTCATCCGCACTTAACCGCATCACCGCTTCTCTAGCCTTTCCTCTCAGCAGAGACATCAGACGTGTGGGCCATGAGGTCTTGCTCCACTTGCACATCTGGGCTACACGCTCAAATTGGGCGATGAAAGCGTCCACGTCGTCGTTCTCTCCTAACGGCTCAAGGTGGACATGCTTCGTTTCCTCCACCTCAATCAAGCGTTTCCTATGCGCTGCTTCATCTAAGGCTTGTCTCTCTTGTATGATTAGCTCTCGCTCTCTTGCCTCTAACTCGGCTTCATCCCTTCGTCTCTTGAGATCTAACTCGGCTTGCCGTGCTTGAGCTTCTATTTCCCTTATTGCCCTTTCTTCCTCCATCTTCTTCCTCTGCAGTTCCAGTTCCAGCTGTCTCGCTGCTTTCTCATCTTCGATCTTCTTCTGCTTCACCTCTAGTTCCCTCTGCCTAGCAGCTTTCTCCTCTTCTATCTTCTTCTGCTTCATCTCTAGCTCCCTCTGCCTAGCAGCCTTCTTCTCTTCAATCTGCGTCCGCTGCATTTCTAGCTCCCTCTCATCCTTCATCTTCTGCCTCACTTTCTCCTCTTCGATCTTCTTCTGCTTCATTTCTAGCTCCCTCTGTCTATCAGCTTTCTCCTCTTCTATCTTCCTCTGCTGCATCTCTAGCTCCCTCTGCCTAACAGCTTTTTCCTCTTCTATCTTCCTCTGCTGCATCTCTAGCTCCCTCTGCCTAGCAGCTTCCTCCTCTTCTATCTTCCTCTGCTGCATCTCTAGCTCCCTCTGCCTAGCAGCTTTCTCCTCTTCATCCCTCATCTTCTGCCTCACTTTCTCCTCCATCCGGAACTCCAATTCTGCTTCTCTCGCCGTCTTCTCATCCTCATTACGTACTGAGTCTGTGACGAACTTGGCGAGGTCTCCCCCAGCTAAACCCATCGCCGCTCCCAACTTGGCAAACTTTGCATAAGCCCCCGTCCCCTGTTCTTGATCCACCCCCGCATCCTGGTCACTAACCTTAGGTTTGGTATCCGCCATAGAGGCCTGTGGATCCATGACACTATCGGGGTCGTACTGCGGATGGGCTCGGGTGTGTTTAGGCATGGGATAACCCCTACCACCACAGAGCTAACAAGGGACAATATCCAATATGAACGCAAGTAGATGTTCCTAACCACGCGCTTGCCCCCCTAACCAACAAACTAAAGCAACTCAGCACAAGTACACAATACTCTCAATGAGTCACGCACCAAGCATAACTCCACCCACACTTGTGTACCTCATACATATACCCCCATGAGCTCCAACCCATATAATACTACCAATGCACTGTCTGGTCACTGACTGAACCACGTGACACCGTGTGTCCACCGTCCACTGTGCATGCGCACCAGTTACCCACAGTCACAGGCCTCACTGTCTCTGGTAGGCCGCACCCACACGATCACAGTGCACTTGCACCCCTCAAGTCCAGGTGCACTCACAGCATACCCTATGCCACAACACTGCGCACCCTCGTGCTTCCCACACACAGTCACCTGGGCTTACTCTGCCCTTAATCCCCACAGGATATCCGAGCACACAGTGTGCACAGTCACGGGCCGGGTACCACTCTACCTACTCACTGGGTTATACCACATGTAAGGGACACAAAGGACACCTGGTACCCTCCGGCACCTCACCTACACTGTACGGTGTAATCACTCACACTTCCAACAACCACTCAATGTTTATTGACCATTCATACTTCACCCACACGGTAGCGCCAACCCATTCACACCAACACAAGTGCCCTGCCCAATGCCAATGGAAACCTGCCTGAAGTGAACAGGGACACTACGTACCACCTCCCAGGGTACTGGTACGCTCCCACCAACCACCCACTTACATTTCACACAACGTACACACCGGACACAACACCCCCTTACCTCCCTCCTAGCTACCTATCACCTACCCAGAACCCCTTATGTTACCCCGCATCTCCACCAAAGTGTCACGGTCGCTAAGCCGGACGGCCCTACCACCCTTACCCACGCCTATCACACACTAGGTCAGACAACACAGCACACTAACACAGTTTTACAATCACGCACGCTTCTTTATTTCACACACACTCCATGGCGCTACCACTCACGCACATCCACAACTGCACACAAGTATCCAATTCCCGCTGTCTCACCCTACTCTACTATAATGACCTGGAAGACCCTAACCTAACCTAAAACACCAGTTACAGTATACCACTGTGACCTGGGAACACAGCGATAGCCCGCACACGTGGTGACTAACTACTAGGGACAAGGATTTACCAAAGGGACTCTAATCTCTTAACGACCGCTACCACCCACACCTCTCCCCAGGACTCACCCTTCTCTTTTAACCCGGGACCACTACCAAACTGGTCGCTGCGTCCCTAAGGGAGGCAACGACAAGTACCCTACACTGTGCCGGCCACTACGTCCTAAAAGGAGGCAGTAGCTAACACCCCTAACCCTACTGCCTAACGCTACACCCCTTCTATCACAAACATGGGACAACCCATCCCGGCCCGGAAAGCTCCAGTCCTCGGCGCTGTACGTGGCCCCTCACAGGCTGACACCTCCCCGGAAGACTGCACCCCGGCGCTGACCGTGGCTCCTCCGCGGGCCGACACCCTCCCCGAAGACTCTGCGCCCCGGCGCTGACCGTGGCTTCCCGCAGTCTGACTCCTCCCCGCGATGGGCACGACACCCAACGTACACACACCAGACGCCCTCTCGACGGGTCCGGGGCTCGTAGGACGCCTCCTCCTCTGAAGGCCCCGCCGGACACCAAGGGTGGAAAAGGCCTGGTGCAGCGCCCTCTCACAGGACACCTAAACCGGGACGAGGAACCAGCGCCGGAGAACTCCCGGAAGAGCACCGGTAGCCGGAGGAGAGCTGCCCCACAGACGGCAGATGGCCTGGGTGGTCTCCCTCTCCCGGGAAAACAGCAGGCCCTGGAAAGCGCCGCTCACCTGCCGGCACGCGGCAGTACACGCGGTGATCTGGCCCCAGCCTCAGGACGGAACAGGATACCTGCTGACACAACTGTAGGCCCCTACTGTAATGTTGCTACTACCCGAGTCATCAAGGCACATAGGCTACTTGGTAAAGCTTTAACTCTCCATCTCCCTTGCCTACTTCCCACTCGGGCATGAGAGTGACCCCTTAAATTTCGAATACATCCCCCAACCCGTCACTCGCTTTGGGGTTATCAGACCAATCTCCTGCCAACCCTTACAACAACGGTAAAACAATATTCTCCCTGAGCCCATCCACGCTATTACATATGAAATTATGAATCACACCCAATTCTCGGAGAAATAAACCAATCTAAGCGATCCAACACGGACTCCATGGGCCCCCTTAGGACATACTAAATAATCTAGGAAATGGCCAATTTCACAAGGAAATGTCTCCACACAATAACCAGTAGTAATACACATCTCTCAGAGGGGAAAAACAACAACAACAACAACAAAACTTATCAATTCTTAGCGGTTCACAGTTCCAGCATGTTCACACAAGAGAATCGGCTCGCAGCCACAATCCTTCACATTATTACCCCTCTTTGCACTGTCAATTATAATCATATATCAAAACAACATGATTTGTTCGCCAAAATTTCCATCCAGCACCTCGCTCTCATGTCATCTCTTGTCAGATAACCCAGTGGTTAATCCTTGTTATGCCAACACAACCACACTTCATACAATATTACATGCTGCACATCATCCGTTTTTATCCTATCAACTGCTAAGCTACTCGCCTTAAACTTTACCTTTCCCTTCTTTCTGCTTACTAAAATTCATAACTGGGTTGCCTCCCCACAACCTAAGATCTTTCTCCAACCCCGTTCTGTCACAAATACATACATCCCTGCACGTGTGACGACTGTCACTTTCTTACAAAACTTCTAACCATATGGACTCACTGTCCTGTGCCAAATGCGTACGCCACAGATACAGTCTGCACGCGCACGACACCCGCGTCGAGAACCCTAACTCGTAACGAAAGTGACAAGACACCAATATAAGTTGAATAGTCACGACCGTACTCCAGTATAAACCACTCGACCATAAATTGGCCTTAGCCCTACTACACAGTTAACCGATTCCAATGCTGTGCAGGTCAACTCCGGAATTGTTAATCAATTTCAACGAACTCCTACTATTTACAATTGAGATTGAGCACAATCATCAAACCCCTCTATGATTCACGCAGACACATCTGCACCTGACTCATATTATGATCCTCAACCCAATGCAACCTCGTACTACCCTCTTATTGAACCCACTGACATTACCATGAACTAACCACAAACAATATCTACATCACTGTCCATCAACGGTCATTATATTGAACCCACATTGTCTAGCCAAACTGTCCTGAGAAAATCGAACTCAGGAACCACTATGTACATTACTTACAAAAATATACAGGAAAAAGGTGACAACACAAACCGGCTGACAACAAATTCCAATCACGGAACCAAGACAACATCATACCAGACAACCAGTATACGCAACGAACACCATACAACTAATCCCAACATGAGACAACTACAGTACAACTCGCCATAATACAAGACAACACGACGAACTACAACACAACGAACCTAACAGATCACCAACCTGGACATACAGACGATCAACCACACCAGTTCTGCAACTGGCTGACAGTGGCTGCCAACAAGGACGACACCGACTCAGCACAGGCCAAGGGCACCCAAACCCGACGAGGACCTGGCCCTAACTATGACTTGAAGTCACTCTTCAAAAACTAACGGCGCTGCCGCCGCACCTACAAGGAGTACGTCCACTCCGACGAACACCAGGGACCGAAGTGAAGCTACCCCAACACATTCCGCCCTGGTCGGAATCAAGCGAACTCTACTCACCACACAAAACAACGATTGGTCAGAGAAGTGTATCCCTCCGCAGAGCTGACACGCCTGACCAACGGACTAGTTGTTGCTCGTGCAACAACACGACAATTTACCACAACAACTCACAGACTTGACAACACAACAACAGCCGATATCCTGCCCCGCCTTCTCTGGTGTAGAACCAAGGTAACAAAAGGGTAACAATCGGGAACGAAACCAACCTCCCGCTTCCATTCCATTCCTTCAATAAGTGAAGACTGGAATGAAAGAATATTGTATGTCCTATTTCCCCAGGCTCCTACCTAGCCTGATCTTTCTACCTAACCCTGAGGAACTTAACCTAACTGTAGCTAACTAAACCCCAACCTCACATACGCGCGAGCGCGCACACACACACACACACACACACACACACACACACACACACACACACACACGCATACGCGCACACGCTCTCTATCTTGAACCCCCACTACTCTTAAACACATGGACATACTGATTTAGTACCGCCGATCGGTGACACTCTTGATCTTTTCACCAAATCGTAGCCTTAACAAAATCATGGAGTGGTCTGTTCTATATCCACATTCAATGTCTACATCATCGACAAAGGAAACGACGTGATCTGACATGAGAGAGAAGTCGAGCTGTGCTTGCTTTGAAAGGATTACTCCTTCTCCAGGTATATCTGTGACAATCCTGATTTAAGTCCCTCCAAATATCATTTAATTCTAAATCGTTAAATCGTTTATCATGTTATCTACTGCTTCTCTCGCTTTGGGGTTATTAACCCTTTTATAATTACAGTAATCTCTTGCGAGATCCAAAACTAAGTGAAAGACTCCTCCAATTATGACGTTACGTATACTTAAATTATTAATTTGTTGATTTAAGGTATTATAAAATTCTGGGTCATCTCTGTTTGGTCCGTATACATTTAAAAACAAAAAATCATGTTGTTTGATTTCCGCTAAGACCATGAGGCTATTCCCATCATCGCCCTTGTGAACATGTTAATGTTTAGTTTCAAAGTTGTTATTGGAAAGTATCGCCACACCTCTTGCATTAGAAACATGACTAGAGAACTATCCTAGGTACCCCCATTCAGATTGTATATAGCGTTCCATTTTTTCTTCGAAGTGAGTATCCTGTAAAAAATAAATGGAATATTTTTGCATGTTAAATAATGGAATAATCTCTTCTTTTCTGTTTATCGTTCAGCCCCTGACAATTGACTGAGACAACTGAGACTGTACTATCCATGTTGTTCAATGCGTACAAGTTGTAAATCTATGAAAAAGCCAACCAGATACTTAGATGAAAGTAACCAAATATTACATAGTATCTACAGAACCAGCTTGACCTCATAATGAAACAAGTGAAGAGACATAGCGTATAATTCTGAAACCAGAACGTGCAAAAAACATGTAAAATATCACAAACACATGTAAACAAAACAAGCTGGTCAAAGCAAAAGGAATACCAAAAAGACATCCGTAAATCCAGCCAAGTGCCCCACACAGATCAGCATTTTAGAAGTAAATAAGTATAGCAATAGTTCAAAATTGAAATTCAAACAGTATCAGGCAGATGCAATGGCATGTGAGCACATGTTTGCCCGTGTGTGTGTGTGTGTGTGTGTGTGTGTGTGTGTGTGTGTGTGTGTGTGTGTGTGTGGGGGGGGGGGGAATGCATGTGTGTGCATGTGTGTGTGTGTGTGTGTGTGTGTGTGTGTGTTGCTTGCTATTTTAGGAGAGAGAGAGAGAGAGAGAGAGAGAGAGAGAGAGAGAGAGAGAGAGAGAGGTGGAGCCAGGTATTGGGGTCACGCACACAACTCTCAAATCGAGTTGCGGTGTGCAAAAAACACGGGATAAGTTAAATGTGTGTGTGTGTGTGTGTGTGTGTGTGTGTGTGTGTGTGTGTGTGTGTGTGCGCGCGCGTGTGCGTGTTGTGTGTGTGTGTGTGTCGCGCGCGCGCGCGCACGCCGCGCGCCCCGCACCGCTCGTCGCACTAGGGGACAGTAAGTATGGGGCCCAAATAGCAACATGCAGAATGGGGGAAGGCGAAAGGTGAGCGTAGAAAATCCGGGAAGGGAAAGGTGCGTGTTTGTTTTTCATGAACCGTACGGTTTTGTTTGTTTG
>JAMYXO010000531.1:27500-43865 GCA_033310375.1 Conus canariensis
CGAGTGAATTTGACGACAATGGAGATAGTGTGACGGCGAATGGATCAGACAGTGATAGTGACAGTGTGACGACGTATCAATTAGTTGGGGACGGTGATAGAATGTCGGCGAGTGGTACAGACACTGAAAAAGATACGGAGTGGGCGAATGATTGTGACGGAAGTGTTAACAGTGACAGCTCGTATTGCCGTGATTTTGGTACTACGAATAAATTTGTAAATAGTTTTTCCTTCCTCCATTGGAATGTATGTGGGTTGTTTAATAAATTAGACAATTCACACTTCATTCAATTTATTTCTTCTTTTGATTTTGCTTGTTTGGTTGAAACGTTTGTTGAAAATTTTGAATCAAGTTTATTTAAAGATTATAAAATATTCGTTAAACCAGCTGTCAAACTTACAAGGCAAGGGAGAAGTTCAGGAGGAATAATTTGTTTGATACGGAAATATCTTCTTCCATATGTGCATGAGGTTGATTGTGAGAGTCCTTATTCTATGACATTTTATACTTGATAAAGGATTTTTTGGTCTACATAAAAATGTTTTACTTGTATGTGCGTATGTTCCTCCTGAAAATTCGCCATATTATACTATCAATGGTTTCGACAATGGCATTGACCTGTTGGAAAATTGTGTTGTGAATACGTTGTTGTCTTTGGAAGACACTGAAATACTGTTATGTGGTGATATGAATGCCAGAACGTCTGATAAATTCCCAATACTTTTAGATGAGCTTGAATTACATGTTGTTCATAATAAGAATGATAATTGTATAAAACGAACTTCTCAAGATAAAATCTTAAATGCATATGGAAAGAAATTTTTGGATATGTGCACTGTTTTGGGACTGTACATTTTAAATGGAATGTGCAATGGCGACCTTGAAGGTCGTTTTACATATATTTCTGATGCAGGATGCAGTGTAAATGATTATTTTTTGTTGTCAAGAAACGGTTTTGAGCTTCTTTGTGAACAGTTAACTCTTACTGTTGTGGAAAGATTTGAATCCGATCACATGCCCCTTGTATTACGTATTGCCAAACAAAAGGAAGAGAAATGCACAAATAATGACTCGAATGATCAAAATAACCAGTTTATTGTTAAGTATTTCTGGAACAAGGATTATGCCCTAGTATTCAATCGTTCCATGTGCTCTCAAGATGTTAAAGAGAAGATGGCAACAGCAGAAGGTCTTATACATAGTGATGTAAATGAAGCGATACGCAGATTTGAGGTGATCATGAAAGATCAAGCTGAAATTATGAAGAAAAAGGCAGTTTTAAATAAAAGTATTCCTAGTGATGATAGTTGGTATGATAAGGACTGTAAAACATCAAAACGTAAAATGCTTAGTTTGTGGAGAAATTTTTGTATAACTTTGGATAAAGATGATCGAGTCGCGTTCTGTGTTGCAAGACGTGAATATAAAAATCTAAATAAAAGGAAAAAGAAAGAACACAATGATTCATTGCTAAATGTATTGATTAATTCTGTGAAGAGTCAACAGGAATTTTGGGAAACTGTACACAAGATTGCAAGGAAAAGATTTCAATTGTCAAATAATATCTCTGTAACTGAATGGTTCGATCATTTTAGAAGCTTGTTGGAGAAAAATGAAGAAAATAATATTACAGAGAACATAGTTCACGAATATGAGGAGGAGGAATTTCCGTACGAAAGAGCAATATCTCGAGAAGAAGTGTTGCTCGCAATCAGAAAATTGAAAAATGGAAAATCTGCTGGCCCTGATGGTTTAATTGGTGAATTTTTTAAATATTCTGGCGAGTCCGTCTTGAATTTCTTAGTGAAGTTGTTTAACTTCCTCTTCGATAGTGGCGCTTACCCTGACAGCTGGAAAGAATCTATAATTGTACCCCTGTTCAAGAAGGGTGATGTTAACAATGTAAATAATTATAGAGGTATTTCATTATGCAATATTTGTAGCAAACTTTACAGCTCGGTTATTAATAGTAGGTTGTATGAATGGGTAATTCAACACAATATAACTGGAGAGCATCAGGCGGGGTTTAAAAGAGGTTATTCTACAATTGATCATATATTTACCCTGCTTGCTGCTGTTCAAAAACAACTCGTAAAGAATCAGAAGTTATATGTTGCCTTTGTGGATTTTGAAAAGGCTTTTGATTCCATTTCTCGAAAATTGTTATGGCCTGTTTTGTTAAAAACTGGAATCAGGGGTAAGTTGTACAGTACAATAAAGAGTATGTATTGTGAGGTAAAGGCAAAAATACGATCAGGCGCAAAATTATCGGAATTCATCAAGTGTACAAGTGGGGTTAAACAAGGAGATGTCTGTAGTCCGATTTTATTTTCCTTATTTATTAATGAGTTAGCCTTAGAAATAATTGAAAATGGCCGTCATGGAGTAACTTTTGATCTTTTAGAATTGTTTGTGCTGCTTTTTGCCGATGATATTATTTTAATTTCAATATCAGTGGTTGGTCTCCAGAGACAACTAAATAATTTGTATTCTGCAGCAGGTAGACTAGAACTAAATGTTAATATGAATAAGACCAATATTGTTGTATTTCGTAAAGGAGGATATTTAGCCCGCACTGAAAAATGGACCTATGGAGGTGAGAGAATACATGTGATTAATGCTTACAAATACCTTGGTATTTATTTTACAACGAAACTTAGTTTTGGTTTTGCTTGTCAAGATATAGTCAATAGAGCCAAGAAGGCGGTCAATAGTATTTTTCATATTTTGTACAAGTTAGAGTGTAACTCGTTCAGTGTTTTTACAAAATTGTTTGATTCACAGGTACAGCCAATTTTACAATATGGTGCAGAAGTATGGGCTTTTGACAAAGGTGCCTTAATTGAAAAAGTTCACCTGTATGCGCTGAAGCGCTTTTTGAATGTAGACAGTAGAACGCCCAATGATCTGGTTTATGGTGAACTTGGACGATATCCAATTTATTTAAATTCCTATTTGAAATGTATAAAATATTGGCTCAAGTTAACAAGAATGAATGACAATAGGATACCCTTTAAAGGTTACAGGGTACTGTTGAGTTTAGATGATAACGGTAAAAGAACATGGGCTTCCCATGTTCGACTGTGTTTGAATTCATATGGATATGGTTTTGTTTGGGATAACCAAGGTGTAGAAAATATATCAGAATTTCTGAATTGTTTTAAACAGAGGATTATAGATTGCAGGTGGCAGGACTGGCATGACCATATGTATAATAGCGATAGATTTGCTCAGTATAAACTCTTTAAATCGACATATAGCTTAGAACCTTACATTGGGATAAAAATGAATAGATTTATCAAATGTGCACTGACAAAATTTAGATTTGGCGTGTCTGATATCGCATGCCATCGCCTCAGGTATAGAAATGTTGCTGAAAATGAACAGATGTGTCGACTTTGTAACAGAGCAAGAGAAGATGAAATACATTTTTTGTTTTGCTGTCCTGCTCTGAGTGATCTTAGAATAAAATTTATTCAACCCAAATATTACACCGAACCATGTAATTTCAGACTAATTCTCTTGCTGTCAACAAGGAATGAGAATACACTTTGGAAATTAGCCATGTATATTTACGAAGCAAATAAGAGAATTCAGACAGTAATGGCTTAATGTACTCTGCGTTTTGTAACATATCTACATTTTTTTTCATGATTTCATTGTGTTATGTATTAGGAATGTTGTATGATCAATGTATGAATACCCCTTCAGTATGGGGCTGTGGCCTTAAACTGAATAAAACATTCGCATTCGCATTCGCATTCGCATTCGCATTCTCTCTCTCTCTCTCTCTCTCTCTCTCTCTCTCTCTCTCTCTCCAGAAAAGAAAAACAACGTCAGAAAATTTGGTGGACAGCGCAAAGTTAAAAAAAAAAGTCATCACAGTGAACTAAAAGAAAATTCACGAAGGTGTAGACGAAGAAGTGCCATTACCAAAACAAGTAGCAGCATCAATCGCTGAAGCCTAGCATGAGGCGCGCAGTGCTCGTTCTGTCAGTGCCTGGTGTGACTATTTTGTGCATCCACAAATGCAGTGCATCTCCCTGTTGTTCATAAACGCCAGGATGTTGTCCCACTCCTCCTGCATTGCTCCAGCGAGTTGGGCGTGTGTGGCTGGACCGGGCTGGTGTCAGTGGATTCTCCTCTTGACTTCATTACAAACATGCTGACTTGGGTTCAGATCAGGACAATAGGCTGTCCAGGGCACAGTGCTGGAATCGTTCCACTGCAGGAAGTCTCTTTTGACCCAGGCCATGTGTAATCTAGCACTGTCATGCCACAAGACCTGGACAGGGCTGTTGACGTTCTATGAAAAACATGATCCAGTGATGCGGAACTTGTTGATTTAGACATGAGTGAGGACTCGTTGTTCATGACCCGTAGCCAGATTCTGATAGATTATATATCACATTTCCACTGTTGGCCAAAGGCGCCCACACATCATGATGTTGAGTCCTCCATTTCCATTTCAAGCGTGTTGCTATTGATATGACAGGCGCCTTTTTGTCTCCATACACTCTACCAGCCATCTGCCGGCCTGATGCACAACCTGCATTTGCTGGTGATGATCAGTGTCCTCCACAGCTGATGACGTCTGAGAGCAGACAGCCTGGGACCCCTTGCCAGCCTCTTGTCCGTCAGGTCTCTGGGTATCAGCTGGAGGTGTACAGTGTAGCTGCTGGTGGGTCTGTGGAGAGTGCCAAGTGTCTCCCTAGCTGTTCAAGGGGCCGATCAGAAGGTTCCTGTAGCTGAAGCCGGAGGCGTTATCTGTCTTAGCCATCAGAGGTCACTCCTGTAGCTTAAGCCGAAGGCGTTATCTGTCTTAGCCATCAGTGGTCACTCCTGTAGCTGAAGCCAGAGGTGTTATCTGTCTTAGCCATCAGAGGTCACTCCTGTAGCTAATGCTGGAGGCGTTATCTGTCTTAGCAATCAGAGGTCACTCCTGTAGCTAAAGCCGGAGGCGTTATCTGTCTTAGCCATCAGAGGTCACTCATGTAGCTAAAGCTGGAGGCGTTATCTGTCTTAGCCATCAGAGGTCACTCCTGTAGTTTAAGCCAAAGGCGTTATCTGTCCTAGCCATCAGAGGTCACTCCTGTAGTTTAAGCAGATCGTTTATCGTCTTAGCCATCAAAGGTCAAGCTGAGATGGCAGGCGTGGCACAGTTTGTGACGTTCCCGTTGCCTCTTGCAGATGATAGGCAGTTGAAATATGACAGCTGAAGAGGTTTGCCACTTCCCTCGCTGACCAGCTGATTTAAAGTCTGTCAGCTTCTCCCCCCCCCCCCCCCCCTCTCTCTCTCTCTCTCTCTCTCTCTCTCTCTCTCTCTCTCTCTCTCTCTCTCTCTCGCTGTGGCTGTCAGACGTGGCATAACTACAGCTTTCTAGAGCTCAACAGGCACCAGTATATACATTTAAATCTTCTTGATCAGTTGAAGTTGGTCCCGTTTCACGATAACTGCATGTCAAATTAATTCTGTGTGTCTGTAACTGTCGACTACGAACTCAAGTCAGTCTGGTCAAGTCAAGAACACTTTATTATCTCTAAAGAGAAATTAAGAGTCGCCATAAAACACCAAATTACAAACCACGATATCACACCTACCCATACAACCACCCACCCACTCGCACACTCACACACACACACACACACACACACACACACACACACACACACACACACACACACACACACGATAATGACCGTGGCCCACGATGCAAAAAAGTAGCCTTTTAGTCCTAAAGATTTCCTACGCAAAAGACACTCAACACGGAAAGGAAAATACTCTGTCATGCATACACAAGGATTGTGTACGCCAGGCGTGGAACATAGGAGTTAAACACACACACACACACACACACACACACACACACACACACACACACACACACACACACACACACACACACACAAATACCAATGAGAGAAGAGACATGGAAGTGATGGGAGAGTAAACTGACATACTACTTTTTCCAACATCCCCTCCACTCCAAACACAACGTCTCTGCCCCAGTCCACATTGGTATGGCTGTCAGTCATCCCCTCAGCCTCAGTTTAACTAAACAAGATATAATTTATGATGTTTTTATATAGCATAACATCATACACAGCAACTTTTATTCCTGGATAGTTATGATGACATGAAACAAGAACACAAAGCTTTAAATGTAAAAAAGTGGAGCATTCAGAGGTCTGTTGGGGTCACGGCAATGACTTGCCATTTCAACAGTTGTGGGTGTCTAAGACCCACAAGATACAAACCAGGTGATGGAAGACGACGCAAGTTCGAAGGATGAGGGATATTGTTTGTGTTAAATAAAACATATCAGTAATTATTCATTGTTCAACGCCTTGGTTAAAAAATATTTATACTGTTAGGGATATGAGTTAATGCTTTAATGATTTAATGATTTTAACGCCTTAACACATTTGTTCACAATAATTCCTTGATGGTGATGGAGCTGCATCTTGAGTCTTTTCACACGAACCACTTGGTTTTATTTACTTATTTGCTGTTTGTTTATTTCAGTTTCATCCCATCCCCAAACTGCTCTTCTTCTGGCTGAATAATTTCCACTGACCAGTAATCTGCAACCTTTAACAATGGCTGTGTGACTTTGCATACCGCCCTTTTGTCATGGGAACAGACGACGCAGTTTTCAATCGGAAACACGTGTCACCAACAAATTCAGCTGCAAGCAGTCAATTCATAAATGACTTTAGACATACCAGTCTTTTAAAATGTAGCCTTCAACATTTGCCAAAGATACAAGCAAAAATACACAGTGAAATCAGGAATCCTCACTATGGGATCTGGGTGAGGACGGGGGTGAAGTTGGGGGTGAGGACGGGGGTAAAGTTGGGGGTGAGGATGGGGGTGAAGTTGGGGGTGAGGCTGGGGGTGGGAAAGAGGTTGTTAACAGAGACGTGCATCTTGCACGGCATGGTTCGATTCAAAACGATATACTACTGTTATGCGAATGTGCATAATGACCATTCTCTCTGTCCTTAATATGCGTATACTATCCAAATATAATGAACTTGATGCCGAAATATACATAATGACCATTCTGTGTATTGATTAGATCATACTATTCAAATATAACGAACTATATACTACTGGTACAGAAATGGGTAAAACGACAAATTATGTCTCCATAAATTGATGTTTACTATCCAGCTATAATGAACTGTATACTACAATATCAGAACGGTGCATAATAAGTATTGTGCCTGTCTAAGCTAGATGTAAACTATCCATATATTATGAATTGTACACTATTGTGACAAAAATGTGCAGAATGATCATTCTGTCTGACTTACATAAACGTGCACTATCAAAATATAATGCACTGAATACAACGGTTACAGAAATGTGCATAACGACCATACTGTGACTTATACAGATGATACTATCCAAATACAATGACACTTGTTGTGAAGCTACCAGTTCTGAGGGGGTCAAGAGGTCTTAAACGTATTTGACGGTTGCTCGTTGTCACTATTTCTGACAAGTCTTTTCCGTTTATGAATTCATCGTTCGGAAATGACATGTTTCACATGTGAAATTCGCATGTTTATGTGTACGACAAAGTAGTAAGCGTTGTGAACATGGAGATGGCCTTCCAAGTCAGGTTGGCCCATCAGGTCATTTGGGTACAGCGTCCTGATGTTAACGTGTAGGCCGTTGTTTCCAAACCCATGTAGGCCACTGGATTTTTCCTTCTCTTCAAAGTCATTGTTTCATTGAAAACGAACATCTTTTGTCCAGTTAATAATAATAATAATAATAATAATAATTAATGATACTGATACTGATAATAATAAAACATAGCAATAACAATTATTAGTATTATTATTAATTTTCATTATCATCATTATCATATGATGATGATGTTGATGATGATGATGATGATGATGATGATGATGATGATTGCCCTTTCCTTTTAAACACAACAGCATGTAACACATGTACCTGAACGTCGAACAAGTACTTGATCCCTTTGCACTATTAGCAGAAAGAGAGGTGAGCTGAGCAATCGATAAAGCATGTGTTCTGTACTGCAGGAACAAAAGTTAAATGCTGTGGGAACAAAAGTTAAATGCTGTGGGAACAAACTAAAGTTCTGTGCTGTGAGAACAAAAGTTAAATGCTGTGGGAACAAACTAAAGTTCTGTGCTGTGAGAACAAAAGCTAAATGCTGTGGGAACAAACTAAAGTTCTGTGCTGTGAGAACAAAAGCTAAATGCTGTGGGAACAAACTAAAGTTCTGTGCTGTGAGAACAAAAGTTAAATGCTGTGGGAACAAACTAAAGTTCTGTGCTGTGAGAACAAAAGCTAAATGCTGTGGGAACAACTAAAGTTCTTGCTGTGAGAACAAAGCTAAATGCTGTGGAACAAACTAAAGTTCTTGCTGTGAGAACAAAAGTTCGGTTCCCCGTTTTCGCGTTTTTAGACACACTTTTACTTCCTTACCGTTTCTTTCGTTTTGAATTGTTATTTTTTTGTTACAAGGCTTTTTTTTTCGTATTTCACGTTGTTCGTACATTTATTCATGCCTCCCTTCGAAGATGGTCGTATCATTGTTTTAAGAAACGTTTTGAGCATCTTTTTTGTGACTTAGATCAGTAGGGACACGTTTTTTGTATCCACTATTTCTTCCATAACCAAAATGTGTGCGTATGCGTGTGCACGTCGTGCAAGCGTACGTGCGCGCTCACAAGCGAGTGTGTGTGTGTGTGTGTGTGTTTTGTGTGTGTGTGTGTGGTGTGTGTGTGTGTGTGTGTGTGTGTGTGTGTGTGTGTTAGATGAGGAGAGAGAGAAGAGAGAGAGAGAGAGAGAGAGAGAGAGAGAGAGAGAGAGAGAGAGATTTTCTGCTTCCTTAGATTTAGGTTCATCGAAAAGAAAAAAAAAAAGTAAAACTTCAAACACACACACACACACACACACACACACACACACACCACACATATTATATATATATATATATATATATAATATATAAATATAATAAATATCATATATATATATATATATATATATATATATATATATATTTATGTGTGTGTGTGTGTGTGTGTGTGTGTGTGTGTGTTGTGTGTGTGAAATTGTCAGTGAATATCCAAAACTGTTTTTACAAGTGTCAGTCCCTCTGCAATGTTTGAAAAGCTCCTTTTAATGTTCTGGTCTGCATTTGAGTTGTTGTTCATGTTGTTGTTTTTGTTTATTTTTCAGATATCTTTCAGCACATCAAAACAGTCTTCACTTGAGTGACATGGATTGTTTAGAAATATTCTGTGTGTCAAACTGATTATAGAACCAAAGGTTGGATACATAGTTACTCTGAAATATGCGCCAAAGAAAGCTACATTTAGTTCACTGTACACTTGATTCAGAGGTTCAAATGGACAGTGTCATATTTAGTTTTGTTTAGAAGTGGCCCAGAAAAAAATACTTTATTTTTCACATATTCAGGACAAAGTAAATGATCCATCCTACTAAACTGCTCATGAATGAGAGAGAGAGAGAGAGAGAGAGAGAGAGAGAGAGAGAGACAGAGAGAGAAGAGACAGAAGACAGACAGACAGACAGACAGACAGACAGACAGACAGACAGAAGACAATGACAAACAGAGAAGACAGAGAGAAAGAGTAAAACACACTTGTTATTATCATTTTCTTAACATAACATTTGTTGGAACGATTCAATGAGCAGTTTGAATTCGAAACCAGGTCTGCCTGATTCTTGTAGCATTTTTTTGTCTTTTGAACGTAAAACAAAAAGATCCTGGTATGCATCTTTTAGTTTTGTTTGACGTATTTAACATGTTCGACAGATGTTCCAGTTACAGAAGAACGATTTGTTGCGTTTGTGTGCAGACCATCAGGTGCATATTCAAAAGAGGGGATCCCCTTTCTTGCCAGATAACGCAGTCAATGAATATGTTGGTTAGACTGGCGGAAAATAGAAGTGACGGCCTGAAGAAAACCAGTTCGCTGATTCAACGTGATGTGGCTTTTGTTCTGCACAAAACCATTTGTGCCTTATAACACGGATTGAAATTTGTTAGAATTTCTGACAAAATTAAAGAACACCGGCTTACTCCAAAAATGTATTGACTTTGTGTTGATTGTTCTGTTGTAAGCAAAACCACAGAACGTATGAAGGCAAACACCTTGTATTAGATTATCGCCAGTTCGTGGCGTCATGTCGTCGAAGCACTATGGTGAGTGTGTTGGGTAGTAAAGAATCTCTCCATATCCTTGGACGCAGCTATGCACAGCAGGGCACAGTTGTTGCCGATTAAATCCTTCCATCTGCTTATCCAGACATCTTCTCTCTGCTATCTGCCCATGTAGTGAGCACCTAGAGATTCATGAGGACTGCAGGAGAGATTCTGAACAGAGGCATGGTTATTCATTGATTTGTTGCCAGCATAGTCATCGGTCTAAACAGTCTGCAGCCAACGACAATTCAGGAAACTAACCAGTAGACTGTAAAATGCCTAGGAATAGTCATAGAAATAGGCTGAAAATAAATGCAAAGTCACGGTCAACACTCAACGATGATTTCCGGCTGTAAACACTAGCAGGCCTTTTCAAATTGCATAAAACATAATTACGATCAATGACAAAACTTCCCCAGAAATCACCGTTTTGAGTTCGATGTAGGACTAAACGTTCATTTCTTACTCTACCCTTCCAATGATGTATTTGGGAAGTAAAATCATTGAAGTGTGGAAGAAACTCCTGAAGCTATCCATTCATGTTACAAAACAAGAAGCACCAGATGCCGCAAATTAAAATCCATTTCGTAAGGTGATTCCTGACTTCAATTTGAAAACAAAGCGCATCAAGCGACTTTACATTTTGGGCCTTGTACATCAACAGATGAGGAAAGAAAGGTTACTGCTATGACCCCTGTGACCCTTCACAATCTACAGACTCTTTTGAAACGTGAGGATTTGCTCCTTCCCGGGTGTAACGATCCATTTTAACTCCCCTCCTTTTTTAACTCCCTGGGAGTTAGAATTAGCACGTGCCAATTTCAACTGCCGGGAGTTAAAACAAACCACGCCAGAATGACTCCCCCCTGTTTTAGATTAACTCCCCCATCCCAAAATTCAGTTTTATGTGTTAGTCACCCCCTGGTGTAGAGTTAAAATGCGCACGTGCCTAAACTACTCCGGGGAGTTACTTACGATCAAGAAATGTTGATCCAGATTGACTCCCAGGGGAGTTTAAAAAATAAAGGGGCGAAGTCATTCTGGCCATATGCCAGGACTGGCCCCCCCCCCCCTCCCCCACACACATGCAGAGAGAGACACTTGACACATGACACTTGAAAACTTTACTTGACAAGGATAAAGATCTTAGGCTAACATAAAAAGCCTATTAATCCAATATGTCTTTGATAAACACTATTAATAGTAAAACAGCTGACTAGAAGCATGCAGAGAGAGAGAGGGAGGGGGGGGGGGGAGAAGGAGAGAGAGAGAGAGAGAGAGAGAGAGAGAGAGAGAGAGGAGAGAGAGAGAGGTAGTAAAAGAAAGAAAGAAAAACAGATAGACAAACAGACAGAGGAGGATTGGGGGTGGGGGAGACACTAGAGACAGAGACACTGGGATAGATAAACAAACAGACAGGCAGACAGAGAGAAAAGCGAAGAGAAAGTGAGAGAGATTAAGAGAGACAAACAGAAGACAACAAAAAGGCATACAGACAAGCAAGGAGAGTGAGAGAGTGAGCGAGAGACTGAAAGAAATTTGGGGGGGGGGGGGGGGGGCAGACAGACAGACAGGCAGACAGACAGAGAGAAGGGGAGGGAGGTAGGGAGGGGGTGTATATTAAATGTTTATTTCTCATATCGTGACTAACACATAAAACTGAATGTTTTGTGGTAAGGGAGTTAATCTAAAACAGGGGGTAGGGGTGGGGGTGGGGGGGAGGGAGTCATTCTGGCGTGGTTTGTTTTAACTCCCGGGGAGTTAAACTTGGCACGTGCTAATTCTAACTCCCGGGGAGTTAAAAAGTGGAGGGGAGTTAAAATGGATCGTTACACCGGTGTCACACCAGTGCTACACAGTCGAGTTTCATCCAATCAGTCGAAGCGAGCAGCACTTGAATTTTATGTCCAACGTGTAAGTTGTTCTTCCTGTTGAGGCAGAATACACTATGGAAGTACAACCCGCTCACGTAGTCTATGATCAAAATGGAACTCTATAGCAACATCCATCAGTATCAAAAACAAACAAAAATGTTATGGCTCTTTGTGGCCCTTGTCGTGACGATCTCTGCTTCCTCACGTCCACGCCCTTGATGTGTTCAGGGCAAGGTCGTCGTTATCAGCGAATTAATGAGGACAGTCGTGGATTGACGCGAAAACGTTCTCCGAAGGGATCCTTTCTTTTTCACTGGCTCTGTGGCTATGCAGTTATGGTCGTCAGTAGGGAGCTTTGTAAGTTGTGTATGACCTTTGCCGGATCAGAATTTAAAACAACAACAACAACAACAAACAACCAACCAACCAAACAAACACTGTATACCACCACTGTGACTTGGTGCGGATTTTCTCATGTGTATTGCAACGGGATGCCTTCATGTTGACTAAATCTTAGAGACAGATTGTCTTGTGACTCGTTTGTCCGCGTTTCTCCTGGTGGTTCGCTAACAGTTATTTAAGATTTGTTTAGATTTCCGCCTGCAGTCGTCTCACTTTGCAACTTGATGTTGACCGCTCACCATAGATTGCCAGTGAAGGGACTGCAACAGGACAAGCCGGGGTGTCACTGTGAACTGGGAGCAGGGATAAGCAGTGTGGAAGTAATCCCACTGGACTGGCATGGAAGATGAGGCTGATCAAAACTTCTCTTCTTGCCAGCCTTCCAAGAGACCTTCCCTGCCCGACTGTTTCTCAAATCCTCCAAATGTATTATATAACATCGCATTCTCTGCACTGGCTGCTGGTCTTTGTGACAACTGACCTACTCTTTCCACTCTCTCCTTTGCTCTTGCATCTACTTGTATGCCTGACGATATATGCATATATATAAGCACATACTGTTAGTGGTAGAATTATCTACCACTGCATATATGAATGCTTATTTCCCCCTGTTTCTTCAGTCTAAGACATAAGAGCAAACTTTGTTTATAATTGAATATGTTTTGCAGTCATTGCAACACCAAGCTGCTCTGTAAGTTGCTGGAATGGTGCTCGGTACTTATCCTTGGAATTTATTAGTTTATTGTATACATGTATATATATATATATATATATATATATATATATATATATATATATATGTGTGTGTGTGTGTGTGTGTGTGTGAGAGAGAGAGAGAGAGAGAGAGAGAGAGAGAGAGAGAGAGAGAGAGAGAGAGAGAGAGAGAGAGAGAGAGAATGGGTGTGTATGTGTGTGAAAACTCCCCACAATTAGTCTCATTTTGACCATAATTCACCCATAATACCCTCCCCTCCTTTCCCCCCTCCCCCACCCCTTTTTTTCCCCAACAACACTATTTGCATGAATGTCTCACCCCCCACCCACCCCACCCCCATCCCACGCATACGTTTGTGTGGGAGGAGAGATATGAACTCTTTCTCTCTCCCTCCCCCGTTACCCTCTTCCACCCCCCTCCTTATTCTGCCCCCCCCCCCCTCTTTTTTCCCCCTCCTAACAATATCTTATAACCCATTGATCATTTCCATTCTCTTGCAATCATTACTATCATTACCCACACCCCCACACACGACTATCCACACATAAGTACTATCATCACCATCATCACCCATTAAAATTGTTCATTTATTTATTTAATCATTTATATCTTTATATTCTTTATTTATTTACTTATTTCATTTTATTTCATTTATTTATTTATTCATTTATTATTATGATTTTTATTTATTCAATTTTTTAAAAACTTATTTGGCGTTATGGGTGAAGATGAATGACTGTACAGGATACGAATCACCTTTTTGCTGGCGGCCATCTTGGAAATTGCTCAAGTATGCAGATTTCCCTTTTTTTTTTAATAGACCTGTATCAGGTTATGTTCAGGGCGTGAAATTGTCAGTCTCAGCCAGATTTGGTGTTTGTAGCATTAAATGAACAATTATGCAAAATATATTCCAATTTTTGTGTCAGCCATTTTGTCAAGGGTAAAAGACCTGTCGGGGGAATGAGGCAGGAACAGACAAAGAGCATAGAGGTACAACACTCAACTACTCACTATCTCCAGACCACTCCAGGAAGTACGAAACAAATGATATTTATTAAATTCTAAACATACAAATTTACACAAATATATCAAACACCCCAATCACTCACATTTACATTCCATTTATGAGATGGGGCCACCTATCAAAGAAGAGGGAGGAAAGACAGGAAAAAAGAATAACTACAAAAAAAAACAACAAAGAAGAGTATAGATCCTATCAGGAGCTAACTATCGCTAAGGGACAAAATAACCCGATAGAGGGGAGCTTCAAAAAAAAACACCACCACCCGGATCTCACTGCCACTGACTTATCACCATCTAAAGCTACCCCCAAACAAATAGAAGAGGAAGAGGAGAAACAAACTAATACAACCAACAGGGCACAACAATATACATTAGATCACACTAGCGCACGCACACAAATCCACAGCCCATACACCACACACACTTGCCACATAACTGATTTGTTGCTGCTCTCCTCACTGGCGTCTAGAAGACTCATTCCTGCGCTGGCTGCTCTCCTCACTGACGTCTAGAAGACTCATTCCTGCGCCGGACTCCAGCACCCCTCAGGCTCGGCTCCAGAATCATCTCCTCCGGGAACCTCCTCCAGGTCGCCCAACGTCAGCAACTGTGGCCTATCTCCACCCAAGAAGAAAACACAGAAATCGCCCTGCGGCGGATGTCAGTCCCTCGCCGCATAATCGTGATGATGGTTGATTATGTGTGTGAATGCAGGGCATGTGTGGACCGTGTACGTACAATTTGAACAATTTAAAGAATTCAAAGAAGAATAAACTTTTACAATCATTGTTTTGTTTTGGTTTCACCTGTTCCTGAATCATTGCTGTTTTCCTCTTTTCCTTATTTGCCTTTACTATAATTCTCAATTTTGTCTCATATTACAAATTACAATACAATAAACTCTTGGAAGTTCACATTACATTTTATATTAATACAAGATGAAATTCCATAAAACTCACTCATTCTTCCATGTTATCTATAAAATACTTACATAAAAAAAACAACTAATAATTAAAGAGAAAAAAAAAAAAAAAAAAAAAAACAGAGACAAACAAACAAGACAAGGAGCGGGACCAATGGTGGGAGCGCCACATCGGAAATCTTCGCCAGTCGACTGAATGTTAATCGGCGGCAACTCGTTCCGTTCCGGACCTGACTTGGTGTTTTAATAAAAAAAAAATAAAAAAATAATTTGCTTCAATCCTTGAAGTATCGCTTCTGGAATACTCTGACTCCAATACAGAACTGGATACATATGTCAATCCTACAAGTAGCTCCCCAAACAGAGCCATTGCTTAACATCCAACTTAAAATAAATGACCTCAATGTCACTTAAATATGTACTGACCGAATAAATGGCAATCCCATCTTGGCATACAAACTCTCAAACCCAACGAAAATACAACCCACCATATTCATACATATATATTTACCAGAACGGCGGGTGAAGACAGAAGAGAACTACTGGAAAGCTTCACTCAACGAAGAGCCAAAAGCCCCACCAGTAGATGCACCACCTCCAGCGAAGGAAGTAAGAGTCTGGAACGACTCTGAAGATTGTTGTTGGTAGCCCAAGGATTGAGATCCTTCCAAAGTTCAGTGGACTGCCTTCCACCCAGCGAAGGGTTCCGGCCCGGTTCCGCTGCTCTCCACGACGAAGTGGAAAAATAACTATGGCTACCAACAGAGGACGTGGCCTCTTACCAGAAAAGCAAAAGCAAAAAGAATGAGAGAGTCGAACACTGGCATAGCGCAGAAGGTTCCCCCTCCACCCCACATAAATACCTACTCACATTCAACACACGCTAAGCATAAACAACACACTTTACGCACAGAACACGTGCAAGACACTTCCCTGCACCGTTATTAAAATGACGGCACACACACACACACACACCCCTTCATCCCGGTCTCCCTCTTCCCTCTCACACTACTCCTATGTGAGGGTTTACTGAGGGGATGCATGATCCACACGGGCGGTGCACAAACTGAATGTGACAGAGGAGCTACCCCCCTCTCCCCTGCACTCCACATACTAGGTATAAGCCGCTGTCAACCTCTGTGACGAACAGCCCATTAAAACTCAATGCATAATTTCAAACACTGGTCCGCCCGTGACACTACC
>JAMYXO010005325.1:0-15672 GCA_033310375.1 Conus canariensis
TTTTAAAGGACGGGGCGGTTTTTCAACTGGGGCACGGCTGAGGAAAAACTTTGTTTTTCCCAAATTTGGGTCACCCCTTTTCTGTTTTGGGGCAGTCTAATTTAAATTGCGTTATTTTAACCCTCTTTTTTTTTGTGTGTTTGTTTATTTGTATGTTAGGGTCAAGACAATCCCAGGCGGAAAGCCCAAACCCTCCCCCTTTCCCCCAAAACCCGACAGTACCCCTTAAAGGGCCGTATAAATGTTTTTGGGTGATTTAGCGAGACGATCAGGGGTTTTGGTTTGGCATTTCAGTTCCCCCTCTGTTTGTTTTAGTCTTTATGTTCCCCTTTTTCCCGTCTGTAATTTAAAATTTAATACAATTTTTCTGCAGGGAGAGAAAAGAGGAAGAGGGAAGACAGAGAAAAGAGGGAATCCTTTTCGCTTAAAAGGAATCTTTCTAACAGCAGGGAAACGAGGGTACGGCAAACAACCCGATTAGCTCTCCAAAAGTTTCCCGACAGCTTGCTTAACCTCCCTTTCCTCCCCTTTTGGGGAAAAAAAAAAACTAAAGAGCACAAAACTGGAGAAAAATACCCCGACATTTAAACCTTCCGTTTTTTATTTTCATTTGTTCTTTCAAAGTTTATGTCTTGTAACTGGGCGGATTTTTGATGTTTCCCCCACCCCTCAATTTTAAATTTAATGGTTTTGTTTTTAAGGGTTCTTGTTATCATTTGTTTCTCCTTTCTTCTTCTCTTCTCTTCCCTTTGCTTCTTTTCTTGGGGGGGTTCCCCCCTTTTTCCCCTTTTCAAAATTTTTTTTTTTTTTTTTTTTTTTTTTTTTCTTCCCTTTTTACTTTTTTTCTTTTTCTTCTGTTTTTCCCCTGTCTGTCTGTCTGTGTCTGTCTTCTGTCTGTCTCTCTGTTGTCTGTCTGTTTTGTGTCTGTCTTTCCCCTCTCTCTCTTTTGGTTTTCTCCCCTTTTCTCTGTCCTCCTTTTCCCCTGTTTTGTCTGTTTTGTCGTCTTTCTCTTTTCTCTTTCTCTTTCTTTTCTTTCTTCCTCTTTCTCCAAACACACCAAACCAACCACCCACGCAAATTTTTTTTTTATTTTAATTTCTATAAATAATAAATATATATCATATTTAAAAGTTTTTTAGGGGAACTTTTTCTCCACCGTTCGGGGGTTTTTCCAATTTAAACCTTAAACCCCCCCCCCCCTTCCGGGGGGGGTGCCCCCTTTGGGAAAAAAACTGAGGTTCCCCCCTTTTTTGAAAAAAAACCCCCCCGGTTGAGAGAAACACCACGAATTATAAACTTGGTTTTCCTTTTATTTGTAAAAAAAAGGCCCAAAAAAAACACAAAAACGCCGTTCCCCCCCCCCTATGAACCCCCCCAGCGGGCCAAAGGGCCCTTAAGGGGCAGGCAAAACAAAAAGATCTGCCTTCGAAAGGGAAATGCGGTTTTGGTTCCCCCACACTAGTTAAGGGTTTTTTCCCCTAAATTTTTTTATATATTTCCCCCCATTTTCTTCATCTTCAAATTTTTTTTTTTTTCGTAATTTAAATCTTTGTTTAAGACATTACTAAATGGGCCCGAAAAATTTTAGCCTGCACTTGCTTCCTTTCCCCCACTTTCTTAACTGTTCAATTAAAAAAAAAATATATTACTAAAAATAATTTTTAAAAATATTTTTTAAAAAATTAAACCGCTGTTCCCCCCGTTTGGGCCCTTGGGAAAATCTCTCTTTTCCTCTCTTCTTTCCTCTTCCTTCTTTTTTTTTCTTTTCCTTTCTTTTCTCTTTTTCTCCTCTCCCTTTCCTTTTTTTTTCCCCCGCCGGTGCCCCCAAAAATTTCAAAACCCCGAAACCGATTTTTGGGGGAATTAATTTTAAAAGTTTTTTCCTTTGTTTAATGGGAAACATAAAAGGGAAAAAAGGGGGTCCCTGTTTTGTGGCCCAACAATTTTGGGAAAAAGTTTTAAAATGTTTTAAAAGGGGGTTTTAGAACGTGGCTGCCTTTTTTCAAAGGAAACCCCGACCAAAAAAAGATGTCAATTCCAAAAAAGTTTTTAAAAATAATTTTTTAAAAAGAAATTTTTTGAAAAAAAGCCCGCTTGCTTTCACGGTTTTTAAAACCCAAAAATAGGGCCCTTCCCCCGGGAAAAAAGGGTCCAAGGTTTTACCAAGGGAAAAAGGGGCCCCAAAACCCAAAAGTAAAAAAAGGCTGTTAAGAGTTTTTTTTGGGGGAAGCAAAAAACTTTAAGAAGATAAAGTGGAAAAAATGAAAAAGGGAAGAATAAATTTAAAAAAAGAAAAGCTTAAAAGGAAAACCCCTCCAAAAAAGGGGGACAAATTTAATTCCGTAAAACCAAAAAGTGGAGGTCTTCAGCAGGGCCCCAAAGGGGTAATTTCAAACCCGCAGAAAAATTTAAAAAAATACAGAAAAAAACTTTAATGTAATAGTGTTTCCGTTAGAAAAAAACAGCTGAGGGCTTCAGCAGCAAGCTTTTTAAACATCCAGAAATTTTGAAAGAAAAAAACAGAAGCTTGGTAAAAGTGTTTCCGTAGAAACCCCAGCTTAATTCCCTTTAGAGCAAGCGTTAATTTCATCAGCAAATTTTGAAAGAAAATTTCAGAACTTGGTAATTTGTAATATGAAAAAGAACGCAAGACTGAAAATAAAATTTAAAATCACTGGTTTAATCATTTTCAAAAGGGGTTTTCCCAAAAAGGCCCCGTTTATGGTAATTTTCAACCCCAAATTTTTGGATGATAATTTTAAAAAGAAAGGGAAAATTATCATGTTTAAAAAAAGGAAAAAAAAAAAGAAGTTGAGGTGCTTTAAGGGAGTTAAAAAAATGGGAAAATCGGGGGGGCCCCCTTTGATTTGGGAAAAATTTTCCAGAAATTTTTTAAAAACAAGAGGGGAGGGAAAATTACTAAATTTCTGACCAACTTTTTAACAAAGTATTTGACACTGGGGGAAAATTTTAACAAAAGGTCCCAAAAAAACAAATTTTTTAACCGGGCTTTTTAAAAAAAGGGACCAAGAGCACCAGACATTAAAAGGGGAAATTCACTTATTAAAGCCCCCAATTGCAAGTGCTTAAAACGTCTATCTTTAAAAACAAAGGGTTAAAAACCCATGGTTTTAAAAATAAAAACAAAAACCCCGTTGGGGAAAAAAAAAGGGCGGAAACCCAAAACAATTTTTCCCCTGTCGATCAAAAAAAAAAACTTTGCCCTTGCCAGAAAAAAATTTAAAAAAAAGAAACAAAACTATATTTCGCTTTTTTTGATTTTTAAAAAAGGATTCGGGGCTCAGTTAAAACCTTTTTACTTAAAATTGGGGGGAAAATTTTAAAAGAGGTTTTTAAAAAGGGGAAATTTTTTCAAATGCTTTAAAAAAAAAAAAGAAAGAATTCTCAAGTTTTTCCCCTTTCGGCCGTTTTTAAAAAGTGAAATTCCAAAATTTCTTTTAAATTTCCCTTTTTGGTGGTTTTGACAAGGGGGGTTTTTGTCATTTAGCCCTTTCTTTTTTTTTCAAAATTTTTAATTTTTCTGTCCAAAACAAAACAAACACACCCCATGGGAACCCCCAAAATGTTTCAAATTTCCCGAATTCCCCCCCAAACGTTTTAAAAAACAGTGGTTTTATATGAAAAAACCTTTCCTGGGGGCCCTTTTTTTACCCCCCCCCGAAAAATTTTAAATTAAAATTTGGTTTTACCCCAAAGGAAAATTTAAAAGAACCCAAAAAAGAAAAAATAATATTTTCCCTTTAAAGGGTTTTTTTCCCCCGGGGAAATTGGTTTTTAAAAAAGGGAAAAAAGTTCGAAAAAAATTTTTAAATTTTTGTTTTTAAAAAAAACCTAAACAAAATAAAAATGGTTTAAAAAAAATTTTAACCCCAAAAAAAAATTTAATTTGCCAAAAAAAAAGGTTTTCATTAAAAAAAGGTTTGCAAATTAAAAAAAAATTTTTTTTTTTTAAAAACAAAAAAAAAAAAGGGCACCCAAAAAAATTTTTTCCCGAATAATTTTTTTGCTAAAGCCATCTGTTTTAAAATTTAAATTTTTTAGAAAAACTGGGGGGGTTTTTAAAGGCTTGGGGAAAATTTTTGAGAAAACACGTTCATTAACCAGCAAAAAGTATCTGGGAATTTTTCCAAATTTAAAAAACCAAATAAAAACATTTAATGGAAAAAGAAAGGTTAAAAATACCCCCCTTTTTGGAAAAATTACGAAACGTTGTTAGATACTTGGGTTTTTGACCCGCTGATATGGATAAAGAAAAGATTTCCAATTTAATCGCATTTAAAGAAGATGCAAAGGATAATAAAGGAAAAAAATTTTTTTGGGTTTTCGAAGCAAGAAACCCCTGTTTTTTAAATGGCCAAGGGTTTTTTACCAAGTTTGGTTTAAAAATTTGGTTTTTGAATATTAAAAAATGTTTAAAAAATGAATTTAAACAACGTTTTTTAGAAAAAATTTTCCCCAAAGACTGATCCGGGGGATATTTAGGGATAAGGGAAAAGATTTAACCCGCTTGAAAAACTTGGGTTTTAAAAAGAAACTAAACTTCTTTTGAACTATTTTAAATTTAAAACGATAAATTTTTTTGGGTTTTTGTGTGGCTTTTTAAAATTTCCCCGATTAAGATGTTGGGGGTTTGGCCATTTTAAAAAAAAACAAAAAAAAATAAGGTTTTTAAGAAACACAAACAAAAATTGCCAAATTGTTTAAAAAAGTTTAGGCTGAAAAAACCCCCTTTTTAAGCAAGCTTGAAGAAAAAAGAAAAAATTTTCAAAAAAGGAACACCCGCCCATTTTAAGAATAATTTGTGGGGAATGTAAAAACCCCTTTCCTTTTTTGTTTCGAAAAAGAAAAATTTTTTTACGCCAATTTTTGGGGCAAGGGCCCCCGATTTTTTGGAAAAGGGCCCAAAAACCCAAAACCAAAACCAAAAGCAATAACACTCTTTTGGGGGTTATTTGGAATTTTTTGTTGTAAAGAAACCAGTTTAGTATCTAACCTGTGTTAAAAATGGGTTTTTGTTTTTTGAAGTTTTCTTTTTATATTTATCTTTTTTTCCCCCCTTAAATTTTTTTGATTAACATTATTATTTCATCGGGTTTTTTTCATTTGTTTCTGGGTTAAAACCCAAAAAATTTTTTTGGTTTATAAACCGTTCCCTTATTCCCCAAAAAAATTTATGCGCGCAAGGGCCCAAAAAAAAATCAAAACATTTCAAAATTTTATCTTTCCAAAAACACTTTTCCCTCTCTTCCCCCTCTCCCCCCTTCCCTTTGTGTGGGTGTGGGGTGTTGTTGTGTTGGTGAGGTTGTGGGTGTGTTGTGGTGGAGGGAAATTTGAGTGTTATTTTTGTGAGGGGGTGTTGGTTTTGTTTTGCAGAGCACCCCCCGGCGGGCCCTTAAAGTCTGTGTTTAGTGTTTTTTTTTGTTTTTTGTAGTGTTTCTGTGTGGTGGTGTGGGGTGGTTTGTGTTAGAAAAACTTCTGGGGTTTTAGTTTTTTTATTGATTTGAAAGAGGGAGAAAAGGAGGAAAAAGGGCGAAGAAGAAAGGGAACAAAGAGTTTTGGGGAGGGTAAAAGAGAGAAGAAAATTTTTCTTTTGTTTCATTTTGGGAATTTTTTCCCCCAAGGTGCCCCTATAAAATTTCCCAATGCCCCCCTTCCCACCCCAAACCCCCCCTACCCCCCCCAAATAACAAAATAAATCTTAACACAAAAATTTAAAGGGAAAACAACCTTGAAGGCCCCGCTTTAAATCGAAAAACAACAACAAAGACATGGTATTAATGGTGGAATTAATGGAAACAAAAATGCCATGGAGGAACAATAAGCAGTAAAGGGTAAAGGGGTTTTCAAAATTGGGGCATTTAAATGCACTTAGAAATCCCCAAAATGCTACACGTAAAATAAACCCCAAACAACTCTCTCCTTTCCTTCACCCCTTTTTTCTTCCTTCCTTTCCTTAAAAACCTAAACCCACTCCCCCATATTCCCCCATTTCTTTATTAATTAAAACAGAGGAATTTGTTCCCCCAAAAACAAGAAAAGGCTCTAAAAAAGTTTAAAGGTAAAAAAAAATTAAAGTTTTCCCAAATTTTCCCAAAAAAAACCAAAACCGGGGGAAAAACCACAAAGTCTTGGGTACTCCCAAATGTTGTTTACAATTTTACTCGGTCTTCCAAAAAAATAAAACCCCAAAAAAAAACACAGCTGGCAGTTTTGCTGACGATCGTGCAAATGGATGGGTACTTCCCTAAAAAGGAAAAAAATTTTCCAAAAGAACATTCATTAAAAACCAAAAAAAAACTTTTCCCAAATGAAAGTAAAAGTCTTGGTAATTACAAAAGTTTGCGAAAGGTTCTAATGTTTTCGTTGTGTTGTGTTTGCTGGGGGGGGGGGGGGGGGTGGGGGGTGTGGGATTGGTGGTTGGGGTGGTTTTGTTGTGGTTTGTATTGGGGTGTTGGGGTTTGGGGTTGGGTTGTTTTGTTTCTTTTTGTTTTTGGGGTTTTTTTTTTGGGGTTTTTTGTTGGTTTCTTTTGCATCTGGTTTTATTTTATGCCGGGTTTCAGTAAACATGGGGTTTAAGAAAAACCCGAATACAAATTTCAAAAACTTTCATATTTAAAACCCAAACCCGGGAAAAAAACAAAGAATCACCAAATTGGCCCCAATTTTTAAACACCCCCGAAAAAAATAAACCCAACTTCTCGCCCCCTTTTCCAATCCCCCCCCGATTTCGGTTAAACAAGATAAACCCCCCCTCCCCTTTTTAACCGAAAAATCCCCCGGAAAAACAATTTATAAAAGCCGGGGTTTTAAACCCCCGGGGGCCCCAAAAAACAAAATCCCTTTTTCCCCCTCCAACCCAAAAAAACCCCAACCCAAAAATCCAAAAGGATCAAGGACAAACCCCTTTTCTTGCAAAAACTAACGATTTTGTTCCCCTTTGGGACTTTAGTGTTTATGGAAAAAACCCCCTCTCCCTTCCCTTTAAAGGTAATTTGGGAAAGAAGGGCGCTTAAAAATTTTGGGCCAGAACCCTAAGGATGCCCTTTTTTGGGGGTGAAAAACGTCAAAAAAATTTAAACTCCCCCGTTTTTTAGGTGGAACAAATAATGGGACGGGGTCCCAAAACGTTTTTTGGGGGTCTTGGGGTTTAAATTTTTTCCCTTTTTGTAAAAGGTTTCTGAAAAGCACTAAACCAAAAAATTTAAAGCAAATTTTACCCAAAAATTGTTTTTAAACTAAAAATAAAAGTACCCAAAACCCCCAAAGCCAAAAAAATTTTCGTTCAAAAAAAAAAGGGCCCAAAGGCATCTCCCCTAAAAAGCTTTCAAACAAGACCAAAAGCTTTAACCCCCTGGTTTCCTATCCCCCGTAAAATTTTGGGTCAATTTTTCCTTTGAAAAAACCCAATAACCCACCTTTTTTTAAAAGCTTAAATACTTTGACCCCTGACAAAATTACTTTCCATAATAAACTTTACCACTAAGCCTGCCAGTTATTTTGTTGTCTCATAAAATGGAGCTTTTAAAATTCGCTAAACCCGTTCGCAGTTCCCTACGTTTTTTACTTTTATTTTTAATTTTTGTAATAGATTAAAACCCCCTGTGCCTTTTCCTTTTTTCTTTAAATACCCCCCCCTTTTTTCTTATTCTGATAAAAAAAAAAGCATATGATAATTTCAGTCCCTCCAAAAAAACCGGGTATAAATAAGAGACCCTTTTTTTAGTATTTTCCTGAATTTTTCCCGTAATTTTTAAAGGATTTTCATAGTTGGGGGAAATTCCGAAACCCCGGGAAACAAAACAGGGAAAAAAAATATTTAAAAAACACTTCTCGAAAAGCTCCCAAGTGATGGAAAAAACCCAAAAAACAAAAATTTCTGCAAAAATAAGCCGTGAACATTTCAATTTGAAAACTAGTAAAATCAAATTCCCGGGGTTTTAAAAAATTTGGTTGGGGTTGGAAATTTGAAAATCCCCACCTTTTTATTGGTGGGGGTATGTGTCAAAATTTTATAAAAAAAAATAAAAAAGTTTTCCCTTCCCGTTTTAAAAATTTAGCAAAAAGGCGTCTAGAAAAAGTTTTTATTTTTCCTTCTAAAGTTAAAACTAAAAAGGGGAAATTTCCCAAAAAAAATGTCAAGTTTCCCATGTTTTTGGGATTGGGGGAAAAAAAAAATGACTCTTTTTTTTGTTTTTGTGTGTGTGTGTGTGGTTTTTGTGTGTTGGGGTGTGTGTGTGTGTGTGTGTGTTTTGGGAAGACACAAAAAACCCGCATGGGTTGTCAAGCTTTCCGGGGGTTGTGTGTGTGTGTGTGTGTGTGGGGTGTGTGTTTTGTGTGGGGGGTGTGTGTTTGGGGGGTGTGTTGCGCGTGTGGGGGTGGGGGGTGGGGCGTTCGGGGCAAAGGGCTTGCGTTAGGGGGGTGCGGCCCCCGCACGATTGTGTGGGTACCTGTTGTAAAAATGAAAGGGGTGTTTCCAGCCAAATAAAAATTTAAAAATATCAATGAACACACACACCCCACACACACACCACACACGGGCGCATTCTCTCACTAAAATTTCTAATTTTTCTGCCTGGCTAACTATATCTCTGTCTGTCATAAAATTGAAACCTGTCTTTCTTTGTCCTGTCTGTCTTTTCTTCCCCTCTCTCTCTCTCCCCTTCTCCTTCCCTCCCCCCCTCTCCTCCCCTCCCTTCCCCCTCCTTTTTTCCCCCGGGTCAAAGGGGGGGTAAAAGGGGAATTATAGAATTTAGCGACGGCTGCGCGGCCCCCGCCCGTGGGGGTGTGGGGTGGGTTTTTTGTGGTTGGTGTGGGGGTGTTGGTTGGTTGTTGTCGGTTTTGGTTTTGGTTGTGTGTGTGTTGGAGGAAGAGAGAGAAAGAAAAGTTTGTTTTTGAGACTCAAACCCTCCCGTTAAAAAAACCCCCAAATGTTTTTTTAAAACCCCAACATACAAGGGGACCCGAACCAAAAAATCGGGGTGTTCAGACAGAAACATGCTTTTCCGCGAATTATGATTAGGAAAGGGTCTTTTCTTACACACGGAAAGGAAGGGGGGTAAAGGAAAAAAGGTGCAGGGGTTATTAATGGAAAGGGGGAGATTGGGGGACGTGTTCATGTAAAGTTTATGCCTACTGGGGTTTCTTTTTCACACTTACTGCAAGCTTTTTTTTTCGAGAAACCCAAAACAAACCCTTTTGGGAGGGTTTTCGAAACGGAAAATGTTTTTCAAATACAAGGGCTTGTTTGTTCTATGTTTTCTTTAAATAAAGAAAAACTTATTTTTTAAGATATCTTTTACCATCAATTTAAAAAAATTGACAACAAAAAAAAATTTAAGGAAGACCCCGGGTCTGCATTGTTGAAAACCCATGAAAGTTTTTCCAAAAGGGAGAGGGGGTGCGGGGGAAACTAAACCCCAAAACTTTAAAAAAATGTTAGCGGGGAAACCCCCCAAAAGAACGGGGGAAAAAAACAGTCACAAAGGGGAAACACAACGCGTTTTGACCCCCTTTTGGTCTTCATCCGGTGAGATATTAACGAAAAAAAAAAAATGAAAATTCACTTAGCTTTCGAAGGGGATTCCCGAAGCGGGAAACAAAAATAAGTGAAAATTTTTATTTTTTATTCGTTAATTTTCTCACCTGAGAAGACCTAAGAGGTCGAAACGGGGTTGTGGTTTTTGTCTTGGAAATCGTTTGTCCACGTTCCCCTTTGGGGGTTCGCTAACATTTTATTTAAGATTTACCTGACTGAAAAGTTACGTCCCTTTTTAAAAATGCAAAACAATCGATTGGGGCCCTTTCCCAAAATTTAAATCAATCAATTTGGTCAATCGTTGGTTTTTATTTTAAAGGGGGGGTGGGCTACAGGCGAAAACTGAAAACTAAAAGGGAAAAAAAGAATCACTCAGGTCGCCAAACGAATTTAAAAAAAATTTATAAAAAAAATTCATTTGTAAAATTTTTTTTTTTTTTTTGTTCGTTTTTTGGCCCCTTGATTTTGAAGGGTTTTTCCCCCAAATTCCCTTTTTTAAAATGCCGAAAATTTTCTAAGTTTTTGGGTAGGTTTGGGTTTCCCTTTATTTGTGTTGTTTTCAAAGCATTTATCAGGCTTGGGCTTTACTTTTGAAAAAAAAAAAAAAATCATTCTCCTCAGTTCCGGGAATTATTGCAGTTTTTCAGTGAAATTCATAAACCCACAACCAAAAAGGTAATTTTTAATCCCAAACATTGAATTCGACGGAACCCCCAAATTTCATTAGGCGGTAAATGAAGATGTCCCTCTGGGATACAGACAATGTTTCATTTAAAAAGGGGAATTTTGACTTGGTTTTTTAAACCTCCCCTTTAGTTAAAAGGGAAAAAACAGGGGTTTTGAGGGCAGGAGGCGGAATCAGAAAAGGGGAAAGATGTTTTCATTTCTTAAATTTTTTTTTTCTGTTAAATTCTCCCATTTTTTAAAACTTCCCTTCTGGCCCCCCATCTTGGAAGTTAGATTTAACCCTTTGTCGACGTAGTGCATTTTTTAAGGGTGGATTTCTGTGTGCAGGGACAGTAAATTAATTTTTGTGTTAACCTAAGCAGGGAAAAAAAAATTGTGATGAGAAAATGTTATGAAAAATATTTTTTTTCCCATTTTATAGTTAATTTTAAAAACATACAAATTTTTACTTTTAAATGGCTACCCAATTGACAACAATTTTGGGGACGGAAAAGTAGGGAGGTGTTTAAAAAAAAAATTATTATATTTTGGATCAAACAAAAGGAATTTTTGGCCACAGAGGGGAATGAGTGGGTGCTTGTAAATATATTTTTTAAAAATATTTTTCTAAAAATTTGGTCTGAAGGTGGGGGTGGGGTTTGGGGTTTATGTTTTCAAATCAATTTTTCCTATCACTCATTCACACCACCCCTAAAAACATAACAGCATGAACGGGAATAAAGGGTGGAGTGTGATTTAATGAAACAAGGGGGGAAAAAGATGGAGATGACCCCTTTAAAGCACATGAACAACATCAAATTTTAAGCAATTTGTTTTTTTGCCAAAATTTGTTCCCCACTCTCGCTCCCTGCAAGGCGGGAAAAAAGAATTCTTTAAAAACCCCAATTCCATACACAAAAATAATCACAAAAAAAGGGAAATTTTTTAAAATTTTTCAAAAAAAATTTAAATAGGGGGAATCCTTCTGAATAGGGTTAAAACCCACTAAAATTTCCCGGGCACGCTAAAGGTCTGCTGCCGCCCCAAAACGGGGGAACCCTTTCCAAAAAACAACCAAAACACACACCCCCCACCCCACAAACACCCCTTTGTGGTGGGGAGGGCCCCAATCATAAACTCAAGCAAACTGACCTCAATTGGGGAAAGGCGTTGGAGGGCAGTCCACATAAAAAAAACACTTTAGCACGGGGCGCAAAAAGAGAAAAATCCAAAAAAAAACGGGGTTTCACTCCGGGCGCTGAGCACAAGGGGAGCGGGGCCCACAACGAAGGGGGGCACAAGTCAGCTGTCGGGGAGGGAAGATCCCAGGGAAGACACCGGTTTCCCCGGAAGGCAAAACAGGCTACTGGCTGTTAAAAAAGGAGGGCACTTGGGGAGTTAAAGGCGAATCCTGGCCAAAGAGAAACTGAATGCCAAAAGCAGGGAAAAGAGGCCTTGGACGGGAAACGAACACCCCCCGTCCAGTGCCCCAAAACCACTCGTCCCAGGGGCCCCAATTTAAAAAAACCCCATTGTGGGGGGTTTTTAAATTTTCCCAAAGGACCAGACCAACAAGGGGGAAACAGGAGAAAAAGGGAGCGCCGGGGACTGCCCAACGGCCATTAGCTCAAATCGTGTTGCCTTTCGCCCCAGCTAAAATTTGTCAAAGTTGACAGCTGGAGACATACCCCGGGGAAATTAAAAAACCCATTTTCTTGGCTATAAAAAACGGCACACTTTAACGATGTCCCCGTAAACAAATCAAAAAAATGAATGGGTCAAGAAATGATTCTACCATCTCCCGACGGGGTTTCTATGGCAATGTGACCCCCCGTTTAAAAAAAGTTCAGATTTTTGGTTTCCCTTTCCCAGTTACACACACAAAAACACAAAATAAAAACACACACAAAAAATGCAAGAACTTTAAAATTTCATGTCCAATAATCATCAAAAATTTTTACATATTTTTATTTTTTTGGAAAAAAAAAAAAACATTTTTTTTCCATCAAAATTAAGGAAACCCCCAAATGGGTGCAGTGATGGAAAAAAAAACGAATTTTTTTGCTCTGGAATCTGTTATATCACATCCGTAAAAAAAACTTGGGAAAACAAAAAGCAGGAATTTTACATTAAAAAATGTTTTCATTTTTTCTTAAGTTTTATCCTCTCCAACCTGCTTCCTCCCCTCTCCCTCCAGAAGAACCAAGGGAAAAAAGATTTTGAAACCTCAAGCCTAGTAAAAAATGTAACAACCCCAAACCCGAAAATTACTTTTTAATTTTGTTTTGCGAAAATTCCCTTGCGTCCTTAATTTTTCCCCAAACACCCCTAACCTTCCCCCCCCCCCCCCCACCCCCCCCCCCCCACCCCCCAGCCTTTTTCAAATTTTCCACGGGCCCCAAAAACCCCTCCCGTTTTCTTGGGTACGGTTTTTTTTTCATTTTGCACCACGGTCTTTCGTCTAAACAAAATTTTTTTGTTGTACGAAGATTAGCAGCAAAAGGTCATTGCAAGCCCAGCAAAAAGGTTTCCTGTGAAGGCGCTGTTTAAGGGGTTTTCCCGAACGCGTTTTTTTGCCGGGGGGCTGAAAACAGGGCCCCTTTACCCCAAAGTAAGGGAAAAGGGAAATTTTTTCCCCCAAAAGGGGAGATAATTTCCACCTATAACGAAGAAGTAAAACTCTCCGAAGGGGCAAACATGAGCAATGGTTGAAAACCCGGTTTTGGCCCCCCAAAGGGGGGGTTTTTGTAAAAAAACCCGAAACCGCCAAAACACAAAAAGAGACAATTAAAAAAAAAGCCAAAAAAAAAAGCTTTCGGGATTAAGACGGACAAAAAGAAAAAAACATGAACTCCCCCAAAAGGATTAAAAATTTTCCCTAACGAACTGTATAATAGCGAGGGTAATACAAGGTACAGAAGTTCAGGTTAAGATTTTTTTTAACCCGGAACTGTAAAATACGCGGGGAAAAAACAAGGTACAAAAGGTTCATGTTAAAAATTTTTTTTAACGAACTGTATAATAGCGATGGAAATTTAAAAGGTAAAAATTTCAGGGTTAAGAATGTTTTTAACAAAACTGTTTAAAAAGCGTTTGGAAATCCCAAGGTAAAAAAGGTTCATGTTAAATGTTTTTTAAACAAAAACTGTATAATACGTTTGGGAAATTTAAAAGGTACAGGGGTTCATGTTTTTGATTGGGTTTTGGGTGTGCTAGAAAATTAATTTACCCCCAAACCCCCTTTCCCTTAAAAGGGAAATTCAGAGATTTTCCCAAGTTACACTTTAAACCCATGCCCCCACAAAACCCCCAAAAACCACACACACACCACAACACACAAAAACCCCCACACCACCCCACCACACCCCAGATTTAAAAGCACAAAACAAAAAGAAATACATAGACAGCCACACAGAAAAAACAGCCCAAAACAAAAAAAAAAACAAAACACACACCCCTCAAAACACCAAAACACACAAAGAGGGGAAAAGAGAGAGAGAGAAAAGGAGAGAGAGAGAGAAACAGGAAACTTCATTTTAAAACTTTTTAAACAAACCAAAAAAGAACATTTTTTTCATTCCAAAGGGGGCAAAAAATTCCAATAACAGGGTTGAGGAAAAAACGGGTTCTTAAATCCCCAATGGCCCCAAAAAATAATAAAAAAAAAAAAAAACCCCAAATCGTCGCTTCGGTTTTCCGTCAAAAAAGTCCTCTCTCCCTTTTTCCCTCTCCCCCTCCCCGGCCTCTCCCCTCACCACAACCCCCCCAAAAAACCCCCCACCACCCCCACAACCCACACACACCACACCGCGGGGCAACCACAAAAACACACCCAAAAAACACACCCCACACACACACCCCCAACCCCACCCCCACCCCCAAAAACACCAAAACCCCCAACCCCTTGGGTAAATTTTCAGCCCCCCCCCACAAAACTTAAACAAGCAAACAACTTTAGATGCGCGCGGGCACACACACAGGGCCCACACACTCACACACACACACACACACACACACCCCCCAAAACACACACCCCCCCACACACACACGTGCGCCCCGGCCCCAGACTTTAAAAAATCCCAAATTAGTTTTGCATAAACCCCTACTTACCCCCCTTTTCCCCACCCCCCTTACTTCACAACCACACCACACACACACCCCAAACCCCCACCAACACACCCAACACACAAAAACCGCGCGGGGCGCGCGCCCCGGCGCAGGGAACGGCACCCACACACACAACAAACACACAAAAAACACACACAACGTTTGGAAAACCAACACAAAGATACACAGCAACAAAAAAAAAAGTGAAAGGCGCATCAACTCAGTTTTTTCAGGGCGCCGCTCTTTTTGGGTAGTTATTAAAACTAAAGATATAGTTGAAACAAATTCCCCTCTGGGCCCTTATCATTTGGGGACTGACGTCTAAGGGATTGTTTTTGTGTTGTGTCATAGCTGATCTTTTCCCAAACTGTGAAAACTGCAGGGGGAAAGATTGAAATTAGTCCAGAAATGAAAAACGAAACTTTTATAATTCTGTTTAAATGTGGTGTGGTGAAGAAAAGGGGGAAAGTAGAAGAGAGGGGAGAGGGAGGAGAAGAGGGGAAGAGGAGAGAGAGAGAGATAGAGAGAGGAGAAAAAAGAGAGAGAGGGGAAACAAAACGAACGAAATTTGATTTTCCCGGGTTTAGTGAGAAAAAAATTTAATAAAGGGCTTTTTTCCACCCCCAAACCCGGAGATAGAGAGATAGAAAGAAAGTTGTCGGGGGAAGGGTTTATTTTGTGGGGTTTAGTCATGATCTACTAAGTAAAATCTCATTCTTTTCAGAAAATAAAGTGATGGTTTAAAACTACACCCCGAAACAACAGAGAAATGGCATGATTTAAAAACATTTATTAAGAGCATAGGCAACACATGCGGAAAAAAATTTACAAAGGGGGAATGGCCATTTTATTCACATGAGGAATTGCAATCTTACTTTAACCCTAAAATTTTAAAGAGACTTTATTGTGTATGTCCAACAAAGAAACATTTAATTTTGTTACGCATGTAAAACGCTGGCAGGCTTCTTTTTTCTTAAAATTTTAAATTTAAAAGATTCATTTTAAAAAGCAGAAAATTTTGTGAAAATGCAAACAAATGAAAAAGGGGGGGGAGGGAAAATTGCTGCGGCCTTTGGGGAAAATGTAGAAAAATGGCCCAGAGGCACAGGGAGGGAAAAAAGTGCCGCAATTGAGAATAAAAATGAAATGTCTAAAGCGGTTTTGGTTTAAAGCCCGTTTTGGAAAAAGACGAATGTAACAAAAGAGAAAAAAACAAAAAAATTTAGCTGTAAAACCCCTAAGGGGTCCGGGTGCAGAGGGAAACAAACAAATACACAGTAGTATTTCCAGTCCCAAAAGTGGGGTTTAATTAAACCCCTCCCCCCCCCCCCCCCCCCCCCCCC
>JAMYXO010005326.1:0-15669 GCA_033310375.1 Conus canariensis
TGTGGTGGGTTGTAGTTGTGGTGGGGGTGGGTGGGTGGTGGGGTGTTTGTGGGGTGGGGGGTGGTGGGGGGTGGTGTGGGGGGGTTGGTGGTGGTTGGTGTGTTGGTGTGGGGTTGGGTGGGTGGGTGGTGTGGGGTGTGGGGGGTGGGTGGTTGTGGTTGGTGGGGTTGGGGTTGTGTGGTGGGTGGGTGGGGGGGGTGGGTTGGGGGGGTTGTGGGGGGGGGGTGGGGTGTTGGTTGGTTTGGGGGGGGGGGTGTGGGGGGTTGGGTGTTGGGTGGGTGGTTTGGGGGGGTTGTGGTGGGTTGTGGGTGGTGTGTTGTGGGGGGGTGGGGTGGTGGGGGGGTGGGGTGTGGTGTGGGTGGTTGGTGGGTTGGGGTTGGTGGGGTGGTGTGGGGTTGGTGGGGGGTTGGTGGTGGGGGGTGGGGTGGGGGTGGTGGGGTGGGGGGTGGGTGTTGGGGGGGGGGGGTGGTGGGGGTGGGTGTGGGTTGGTGGGGGGGGGTGGGGGGGGTGGTGTTGTGTGGTGGTTTGGGGGGGGGTGGGGGGGTGGGGGGGGGGGGGGGGGGGGGGGGGGGGGGGGGTGGGGGGGGGGGGGGGGGGGTTGGGGGTTTGGGGTTGGGGTGTTGGGTGGGGTTGGGGGGTGTGGGTGGGGGGTTTGGGGGGGTGGTGTGGGGGTGGGGGGGTGGGGGGGTGGGGGGTGGGGGGGGGGGGGGGGGTTTGGTGGGGGGGGGGGGGGGGGGGGTGGTGGGGGGGGGGGGGGGGGGGGTGGTGGGGTTGGGGGGGGGGGGGGTGGTGTTGGGGGGGGTTGGGGGGGGGTGGGTGTTGTGGGGTGGGGGGGGGTGGGGGGGGTGGGGGGTGGGTTGGGTGGGTTGGTGTGGGGTGTGGGTGGTTGGTGGGGTGGTGTGTGGGTGGTGGTGGGTTGGGGGGGGTGTGTGGGGGGGGGGGGGGGTGGGTGTGGGTGGGGGGGTGTGGTGGGTGGGGGGTGGGGGGTGGGGTGGTGGGTTGGTGTTGGGGGGTTGGGGGGGGGGGTTTGGGGGGGTGGGGGTGGGGGGTTTGGTGGGGGGGTGGTGGGTGGTGGGGGGGTGGGGGGTGGGGTGGGGGGGTTGGTGTGTTGGTGGGGGGGTTGGGTGGGTTGGTGGTGGGGGGGGGTTGGGGTGGGGGGGTGGGGGGGGGGGGGGGTGTGGGTGGGGGGTGGGTGGTGGGGGGGTGGTGGGGGTGGGTGTGTGGGGGGGGGGGGGGGGGTGGGGGGTGGGGGGGGGGGGGGGGGGTTGGGGGGGGGGGGGGGGGGGGGGGGGGGGGGGGGGGGGGGGGGGGGGGGGGGGGGGGGGGGGGGGGGGGGGGGGGGGGGGGGGGGGGGGGGGGGGGGGGGGGGGGGGGGGGGGGGGGGGGGGTGTGGGGGGTGTGTGGGGGGGTTGGGGTTGGGGGGGGGGGTGTGGGGGGGGGGGTGGGGGGGGTGGGGGGGTGTTGGGGGGGGGGGGGGTGTGTTTGGGGGGTTTGGGGGGGGGGGGGGGGTGGTTGGTGGGGGGGGGGGGGGGGGGGGGTGGGTGGGGGGGGGGTTTGGGGGTGGGGGGGGGTTTGGTGGTTGTTGGGGGGGTGTTGGGTGGTGGGTGGGGGGGGTGGTGGTTGTGGGGGGGTGGGGTGGGGGGGGGGGGGTGTTGGGGGGGGTTGGGGGGGGGGTGGGGGTTGGGTGTGGGGGGGTGGTGGGGGGGGGGGGGGGGGGGTTGGGGGGGGGTGGGGGGGGGGGGGGGGGGGGGGGGGGGGGGGGGGGGTGGGGGGGGTGGGGGTGGGTGGGGAGGTGGGGTGTTTTGGGGGGGTGGGGTGTTGGGTGTATGGTGGGTTTGGGGGGTGTTGGGGGGGGGTTTGGGGGGGTGGTTGGTTTGGGTGGGGTGGGTGTGTGGGTTTTGGGGTGGTGGTTGGGTTGTGGGTGGGGGGGGGGGTGGGTGTGTGTGGGGGGTTGTTGGGTGGGGTTGGGTGGTGGGGTGGGGGTGGTGGGGTGTGTTGTTGGGGTGGTGGGGGGTGGTTGGGGGTGGGGTTGGGTATGGGGGGGGGGGTGGGTTTTGTTGGGTGTGTGGGTTTGTGTTTGGGGGGTTGTGGGTGGGTTTGGGTGGGGTTGGTGGTGGGGGGTTGGGGGTTTGTGTGGGTTGGGGTGGTGGTTTGTGGGTGGGTGTGTTGGTGTGGGGTTATGTGTTGTGTTTTGGGGTGATGGTGGTTTTGGGGTTGGGTGGGATGGTGGTGGGGGGTGTGGGTGGAGGTGGTGTGGGGGGTGTGTGTGGGGGGTTGGGGGGGGGTTGGTTGTTGTGGGTGGTATGGGGTGGGGGGTGATAGTGGGGGTTGGGGGAGTGGGTTTGGGTGTTGGTGTTGGTTGGGGGGGGGGGGGGGTGGGTAGGGGGGGGGTGTTGTGGTGAGGGGGGGGGTGGATGGGGGTGTGGTTTGGGGTGGGTGGGTGGGTGTTGATGTGGTGTGTGGGGTGGGGAGGTGATTGGGTTGGTATGGGTGTGGGTGGGGGGTGGGGGGTGGTGGGTGGGGTGGTGGGGGGAGGGTTGTGGGGGGGGGGTGGGAGTGGGGGTGGGAGGGTTGAGTGGGGGGAGGGGGTGTGGGTTGGGTTGGGGGGGGTTAAAGGGGTGTTTGGGATTGGGTGTGGGGGGTGGGTTTGGGAGGGTTGTGGTTGGGTTTTGGGGGGGTTGGGTTGGTTTGGTGGTGTGGTGGGTGGAGTTAGGAGGTGGTTGGGGTGAGGGGGGGGTGGGGGGTGTAAGGGGTGGGGGTGGGTGGGTTTTGGGGGGTGGTTGGTGGGGTTGGGGGGTGGGGTGGGGGGGGGTTGAGGGGGGGGGGAGTGGGGAGGGGGTGGGAGGGTAGGGTTGGGGTGGGGGGTGGGGGGGGGGGGGGGGGAAGGGGGTGGTGGGGGGGTGTGGGTAGGAGGGAAAGGGTTTGGGGGGTGGGGTGGGGAAAGGGAAAGGGTTGGGGGGTTTGGTGGTTGGGTGGGTGGGTGGATGGGTGGGTTGGGAGTGATGGGAAAAAGGGATTGAGATGATAGGAAAAAGGGATTGGAAGTGAAGGGAAAGAAAAGGATTGGAGTGAGAAGAGAAGGATTGAAGGAAAGGGAGAAAGAGGGAAAAGGGAGATAGGGAAAAGGGATTGGAGTGATAGGGAAAAAGGGATTTGGAAGTGGAGGGAAAAGGGATTGAAAGTGATAGGGAAAAAGGGATGAAGTGATAGGGAAAAAGGGATTGGGAAGAAAAGGGAAAAAGGAAGGAAAAAGGATGGGAAAAAAGGGATTGGAGTGATAGGGAAAAAGGGATTGGGAGTGATAGGGAAAAGGGATTGAAAGTGATAGGGAAAAAGGGAAGTGGAGGGAGAAGGGGGAAAGGGATTGAGTGATAGGGAAAAAGGGATTGGAAGGATAGGGAAAAAGGGATTGGAAAGGATAGGGAAAAAGGGATTGGAAGTGATAGGAAAAGGGATTGGAAAGGAAGGGAAAAAGGATTGAGTGAAAGGAAAAAGGGAAATGGATTGATTAGGAAAAGGGATTGGAAGTGGAGGGAAAAGGATGGAAGGGAAAAAGGGAGGGTGGAAGGGAAAAGGATTGAGTGATAGGAAAAGGATTGATAAGGAAAAAGGGATTGAAGGTGATAGGGAAAAGGGATTGGAGGAAGAGGGAAAGGGATTGATGAAGGGAAAAAGGGATTGGAGTGATAGGAAAAAGGGATTGAAGTGATGGAAAGGGATTGGAGTAAGGGGAAGGGATGGAAGGATGAAAAGGATGAGTAAGGAAAAGGGATGAGTTAGGGAAAAAGGGTGGGAGTGAAGGGAAAAAGGGATGAAAGGATGGAAAAGGATTGGAGTGAAGGAAAAAGGGATGGGATAAAGGAGGAAAAAAGGATTGGAGTGATAGGGAAAAAGGGAGATTGGAAGGTGAAGGGAAAGGGTGGATGAGGGAAAAGGGATTGGAGGATAGGGAAAAAGGATGGAGTGAGGAAAAGGGATTGAAAGGAAAGGAAAAGGGTGGGTAAGGGAAAAGGGATTGTAGTGATAAAAAGGATTGGAGATAGGAAAAAGGGTGAGGATGGGAAAAGGGATGAATGTAGGGAAAGGATTGGAGTATAGGGAAAAGATAGATAGAAAAAGGGATTGAAGTGATAGGGAAAAGGGATTGAAGTGAGAGGGAAAAGGGATGGATAGGGAAAAGGGATGATGAAGGGAAAAGGGATTGAATGATAGGGAAAAAGGGATTGAAGTGATAGGGAAAAAGGGATTGGATGAAGGAAAAAGGGATTGGAAGTGATAGGGAAAAGGGATTGGAATGAAGGGAAAAAGGGATTGGGGTGAAGGGAAAAGGGATTGAAAGTGATAGGAAAAAGGGATTGGAGGGAGAGAAGGGAAAAGTATGGGAAAGGGAAAAGGATGGAGGGAAAAGGATGAGTGAGGAAAAAGGGATTGAAGTGATAGGGAAAAAGGGATTGAGTGATAGGGAAAAAGGGATGGGAGTAGGGGAAAAGGGATTGGGTAGGGAAAAGGGATTGAGTAGGGAAAAAGGGATTGAAGTTAAGGGAAAAGGGATTGAAGTGAGGGAAAAGGGATTGAAGTGATAGGGAAAAGGGATGGAGTGAAGAAAGGGATTGAAGTGATAGGAAAAAGGGATTGAAGTGATAGGGAAAAAGGGATTGGGAGGAAGGGAAAAAGGGATTGAGTGATAGGGAAAAAGGGATGGAGTGATAGGGAAAAAGGGATTGAAGTGATAGGGAAAAAGGGATTGAAGTGTAGGGAAAAGGGATTGGAGTAAGGGAAAAGGGATGAGTGATAGGGAAAAAGGATTGGAAGTGATAGGGAAAAAGGGATTGGGAGTGAAGGGAAAAGGGATTGGAAGTGAAGGGAAAAAGGGATTTGATAGGAAAGGAGAGTGATGGAAAGGTGAGAGAAAAAGGATGATGATAGGAAAAAGGGATTGGATGAAGGGAAAAAGGGATTGAAGTGATAGGGAAAAGGATTGAGTGATAGGAAAAGGATTGAGTGATAGGGAAAAAGGGATGAGTGATAGGGAAAAGGATTGGATGATAGGGAAAAGGGATTGAAGTGAAGGGAAAGGGATTGAGTGATAGGGAAAGGGAGGGAGTGATAGGAAAAGGATGATGATAGGGAAAGGGATGGGAAGGAAAGGGATTGAGTGATAGGGAAAGGGATTGGAGTGATAGGGAAAAGGATTGATGATAGGGAAAAGGGATTAAGTTATGGGAAAAGGGATTGAAGTGAAGGAAAAGGGATGAGTATAGGGAAAAAGGGATTGGAGTGAAGGGAAAGGATTAGTATAGGGAAGGATGGAGTGATGGGAAAAAGGGATTGAAGTGATAGGAAAAAGGGATTGAGTATAGGGAAAAAGGGATTGGAGTGATAGGGAAAAGGGATTGAGGAGGAAAAGGGATGAAGTGATAGGAAAAAGGATTGAGTGATAGGGAAAAAGGATGAGGGGAAAAGGATTGAAGTGATAGGGAAAAGGATTGGAGTGAAGGGAAAAGGATTGAGTGAGGGAAAGGGATTGAGTGATAGGGAAAAGGATTGAAGTGATAGGAAAAAGGGATTGGATGGGAAAAGGATTGAATGATAGGAAAAGGATTGAGTGAAGGAAAAGGATTGAGTATGGGAAAAGGGATGAGTAAGGGAAAAGGATTGAGGAAGGAAAGGTTGAGTATAGGAAAGGGATTGAAAGTGATAGGGAAAGGATTGAGTGATAGGAAAAGGGATGGATATGGGAAGGATTGAAGGATAGGAAAAGGATGGAGTGATGGAAAAAGGGATGAGTGATAGGGAAAGGATGAGTGAAGGGAAAGGGATTGATATGGGAAAAAGGGATTGATGATAGGGAAAAAGGGATTGATGATAGGAAAGGGATGAAATGATAGGAAAGGGATGGAGTGATAGGAAAGGATTGATATGGAAAGGGGAGTATAGGAAAAAGGATTGGAGTGATAGGAAAGGATTAGTGAAGGAAAGGGATTGGGAGTGATGGAAAAAGGGATTGAGTGATAGAAAAGGGATTGGGAGTGAGGGAAAAATTGAGTATGGAAAGATGAGTGAGGAAAGGGATGGAGTGATAGAAAAGGGATTGAGTGATAGGAAAAAGGATGGAGGAGGAAAGGGATGGTGATAGGAAAAGGATTGGTGATAGAAAGGGATTGAGTATGGGAAAAGGATTGAAGGGATTGGTAGGAAAGGATTGATTAGGAAAGGGATTGATGATGGAAAGGGATTGAGTGTAGGGAAAGGGATGAGATAGGGAAGGGATTGGGTGATAGGGAAGGTTGGTATGGAAATGTATAGGGGGGGAGGAAAGGGATTGGGGATTGGGAAAGGATTGGATGTGGAAAGGTGAGAGGAAAGAGATGATGGGGTTAGTGGAAGGATTGTGGGAAAGGTGGAGTGTAGGGAAAAAGGTGTAGGAAAGATGTATGGAAAGGATTAGTTAGAAAGGTGAGTGAAGAAAGGATTGATTGGAGGGATTGATGAAGGAAAGTAGAGGAAAAGTGTGTAAAGATTAGGGATTAGGAAAGTGAGTTAGGGAAAAGTATTGATGAAATGAGTAGGAAAGGGATTGTGATGAAAGATGATGAAGAAGGTGGGGGAAGATGAATATAGAAAATGATATGAAAGTGATATGAAAGAGGAAAAGGGATTGAAGTGAGAGGGAAAAAGGGATTGAAAGTGATAGGGAAAAAGGGATTGGGAGTGATAGGGAAAAAGGGATTGAAAGTGATAGGGAAAAAGGGATTGGAAGTGATAGGGAAAAAGGGATTGGAGTGATAGGGAAAAAAGGGATTGGAAGTGATAGGGAAAAAGGGATTGGAAGTGATAGGGAAAAAAGGGATTGGAGTGATAGGGAAAAGGGATTGAAAGTGATAGGGAAAAGGGATTGGGAGTGATAGGGAAAAAGGGATTGAAGTGATAGGGAAAAAGGGATTGGGAGTGATAGGGAAAAAGGGATTGGAAGTGATAGGGAAAAAGGGATTGGAGTGATAGGGAAAAAGGGATTGAGAGTTTATAGGGAAAAAGGGATTGGAAGTGATAGGGAAAAAGGGATTGGAAGTGATAGGGAAAAAGTGATAGGGAAAAAGGGATTGGAGTGATAGGGAAAAAGGGATTGAAAGTATAGGGAAAAAGGGATTGGGAGTGATAGGGAAAAAGGTTGAAGTGATATGGAAAGGGATTAAGTGATAGGGAAAAAGGGATTGGAGTGATAGGGAAAAAGGGATTGGGAGTGATAGGAAAAAGGATTGAAAGTGATAGGAAGAAAAAGGGATTGGAAAGTGATAGGAAAAAAGGGATTGGAAGTGATAGGGAAAAGGATTGGAGTGATAGGGAAAAAGGGATTGAAGTGATAGGGAAAAAGGGATTGGAGTGATAGGGAAAAAGGGATTGAAAATGATAGGGAAAAAGGATTGAGTGATAGGGAAAAAGGGATTGGGAGTGATAGGGAAAAAGGGATTGGAGTTGAATAGAGGGAAAAGGGATTGGAGTGATAGTGAAGAGAAAAATGAGGGAAAGGGAGAGTGATATGGTAAAAGGATTGAAGTGATAGGGAAAAAGGATTGGGAGTGTAGAAAGGAATAAGGGAGATTGAATGGAAAAAGGATTAAGTGATAGGAAAAAGGGATTGAAGTGATAGGGAAAAAGGGATGGAAATGATAGGAAAAAGGGATTGGGAAGTGATAGGGAAGAAGGGATTGGAAGTGAAGGGAAAAAGGGATTGGGAGTGATAGGGAAAAGGGATTGAAAGTTATAGGGAAAAAGGGATTGAAGTAGAGGAAAAAGGGATTGAAATATAGGGAAAATGGATTGTGAAATGATAGGAAAAAGGATTGGGAGTGATAGGGAAAAAGGGATTGAAAGTGATAGGAAAAAGGGATTGGGAGTGATAGGGAAAAAGGTGATTGGGGTGATAGGGAAAAGGGATGAAGTGATAGGGAAAAAGGGATTGAATTGATTGGGAAAAAGGATTGAAAGTTATAGGGAAAAAGATTGAGATGATTTTTTTTTTTTTTTTTTTTTTTTTTTTTTTTTTTTTTTTTTTTTTTTTTTTTTTTTTTTTTTTTTTTTTTTTTTTTTTTTTTTTTTTTTTTTTTTTTTTTTTTTTTTTTTTTTTTTTTTTTTTTTTTTTTTTTTTTTTTTTTTTTTTTTTTTTTTTTTTTTTTTTTTTTTTTTTTTTTTTTTTTTTTTTTTTTTTTTTTTTTTTTTTTTTTTTTTTTTTTTTTTTTTTTTTTTTTTTTTTTTTTTTTTTTTTTTTTTTTTTTTTTTTTTTTTTTTTTTTTTTTGGGGGGGGGGGGGGGGGGGGGGGGGGGGGGGGGGGGGGGGGGGGGGGGGGGGGGGGGGGGGGGGGGGGGGGGGGGGGGGGGGGGGGGGGGGGGGGGGGGGGGGGGGGGGGGGGGGGGGGGGGGGGGGGGGGGGGGGGGGGGGGGGGGGGGGGGGGGGGGGGGGGGGGGGGGGGGGGGGGGGGGGGGGGGGGGGGGGGGGGGGGGGGGGGGGGGGGGGGGGGGGGGGGGGGGGGGGGGGGGGGGGGGGGGGGGGGGGGGGGGGGGGGGGGGGGGGGGGGGGGGGGGGGGGGGGGGGGGGGGGGGGGGGGGGGGGGGGGGGGGGGGGGGGGGGGGGGGGGGGGGGGGGGGGGGGGGGGGGGGGGGGGGGGGGGGGGGGGGGGGGGGGGGGGGGGGGGGGGGGGGGGGGGGGGGGGGGGGGGGGGGGGGGGGGGGGGGGGGGGGGGGGTTGTGTGGGGTGGTGGTGTTGTGGGGGTTGTGTGGGTGGTGTGGGTGTGTGGTTGGTTTTGTTTGGGGGTGTTGTGGGGTGGGGTGGTGGTTTTTGGGGGGGTTTTGGTGTTGGTTGGTGGGGTGGTTGTGGTGGGGGGTGGTGGGTTGGTGGTGTTGGGGGGTGGTTGGTGGTTGGGGGGGGTGTGGGGTGGTGTTGGTTGTGTTGGGGGGTGGGGTTGGTGGGTTTGGGTGTTGTGGGGTGGGTGGTTGTTGTGGGGGGTTTGGGGGTGGTGTGTGGGGGGTGGTGGGTGGGGGGGTGTTGGGGGTGGGGGTGGGTTGGGGTGGGGGGTGGTGGGGTGGGGGGGGTTTTGGGGTTGTGGGGTGGTTGGGTGGGGGGGTGGTGTGTTGTGGGTGGTGTGGGTTTGGGGGTGGGGTGGGGGTGGGGTGGTGGTGTGGGGTGTTGTGGGTGGGTGTGGTGTTTGGGTGGTGGGGTGGGGGTGTGGGTGTTGGGGGTGGGGGGGTTGGTGGTTTGTGTGGTTGTTGTGTGGTGGGTGGTGGGGGGTTGGGGGGGGGGTTGTTTTGGTTTGGGTGTGTGGGTGTGTGGGGTGGGGTGTGGGGTTGGGGGGGGGTGGGTGGGTGGGTTGTTGGTTGTGTGGTGGGGTGGTGGGTGGGTGTGGTGTTGGGGGGGGGGGGTTGGGGTTGGGGTGGGGTGGTGTGTTGGTGGTTGTTGGGTGGGGGTGGGGTGGGTTGGTGTGGGTGGGTGGTGGGTGGTGGGGTGGTGTGGGTTGTGTTTTTGGTGGGGGTTTGTGGGGGTTGGGTTGTGGGGGTGTGGGGTGGGTGGGTTTGGGGTGGGGTGGGGGGGGTTGGGGGGGTGGGTGGTGGTGGGGGGTGGGTGTGGTGTTGGTGGTGGTGTGTTTGGGTGGGGTTGGGTGGGGGGTGGTTTGGGGTGGGTGGGGGGGGTGGGGGGGTGGGTGTGGTGGGGGTGGGGGGTTGGTTGGGGTGTGGGGGGTTGTGGGGTGGGGGTTGTGGTTGGTGGGGGGGTGTGGTGGTGGGGTGGTTGGTGGGGTGTGGTGTGTTGGTGTTGGGGGGTTGGTGGGGGGTGTGGTTGGGGTGTGTTGGTGGGGTTGGGGGGTGGGTGGGGGTGGTTGTGGGGGGGGTGGTTGGGGTGTGTGGGGTGGTTTGGTGTTGGTGGGTGGGTTGGTGGGTTGGGTGGTGGTGTTGTGGGGTGTGGTTGTGTGGGGGGGGTGTGGGTGTGGGGTTGTGTGGGGTGGTGTGGGTGGGGGGGTTGGGTGGTGGTTGGTTGGTGTGGGGGTGTGGGGTTGGGTGTTGTGGGGGGGTGGGGTGGTTGGGGGTTGTGGGTTGGTGGGGTGGTGTGTGGGGGTGGGGTTTGGTGTGGGTGGTGTGTTGGGGTGTGGTTTGGTGGTGGGGGTGGGTTGGGTGGTGGTGTTGTGGTGGTGGTTTTGTTTGTGGTGTTGGTGGTGTGTTTGTGTGTTGTGTTGTGTTTGTGTTTTGGTGTGTGGTGGGTTGGTTGTGGTTGGTGTGGGTGGTGGGGGTTGTTGAGTGTGTGGTGGTTTGTTGGGGGTGGTTGGTGTTGGTGGTGGTGTTTTTGTGTGGTGTTTTGTGGGTGGGTTGTGTGTGTTTGTGTGGTTGGGGGGGGGGTGTGGTGGGTTGGGGTTTTGGGTGTGGGGGGGGTGGGTGTGGGTTGGGGGTTTGGTTTGTGTTGGGTGTGGTTGTTTGTTGGGTGGGGTGTGGGGGTTGGGGGGGTGTTGTGTTGTGGGTGTGGTGGGGTGGGGGGTGGTGGGTGGTGGGGTTGGTTGGGGTGTTGTGTGGGGTGTTTGTTGGGGTGGTGGGTGGTTGTGGTGTGGGGTTGTTTGTGGGGTTGTGGGGGGGGGGTTGTTTTTTGGGGGTGTGTGGGTTTTTGTGGTGGGGTTGGGTTTGGTGGTTGTGGTGGGTTTGGGGGGGGGTTTGGGGTGGGGTTGTTTGGTGTGGTTGTGGGGTTTTTGGGTGTTGGGTTGTTGTGGGTTGTTGTTTTGGTTGTGGTTGGGTGGGGTGTTTTGGGGGTTGTGGGGGTGGTGTTGGGGGGGTGGGTGTGGTTGGGTTTGGGGTGGGGTGGGTTTTGTGGGTGGTTGGGTTGGTGGGGGGTGGTGGGGTGGTGGGTTGTGTTGTGGGTGTTGGGTTGGTGGTGGTGGGTGGGGGGTGGTGTGGGTGGGGTGTGGGGTTTGGTTGGGTTGGGGGTGTGGTGGGGTGTTGGGGTTGGGGTGGTGGTTGTGTTGGGGGGTTGGTGTTGGGTGGGGGTGTTGGGGGTGTGGGGGTGGGGGGGGGGGGGGGGTTGGGGGGTGGGGGGGGGGGTGGGTTGGGGGGGGTGGGTGGGGGGGGGTTTTGTTGGGGGGTTGTGGGGGTGGGGGGGGGGGGGGGGGGGGGGGGGGGGGGGGGGGTGGGTGGTTTGGGGGGGGGTGGGTGGGGGTGGTGGGTGGTGGTGGGGGGGGGGTGTGGGGTGGGGGGTGGGGGGGGGGGGGTGGTGGGTGTGGTGGGGGTTGGGGGGGGGTGGGTTGGGTGGGGGGGGGTGGGGGGGGGGGGTGTGTGGGGGGTGTGGGGGGGTGGGGGGGGGGGGGGTGTGGGGGGGGGGGGGGGGGGTTGGTGGTGGTGGTGTGGGTGGGTTGGGGTTTGGGGGGGGGGGGGTGGGGGGGGGGGGGGTTGGGGTTTGGTGGGGGGTTGGGGTTGGGGGTGGGGGGGGGGGGGGTGGTGGGGGTTGGGGGGGGGGGGTTGGGGGGGGTGTGGGGGGGTGGGGGGTGGGTGGGGGGGGGTTGGGGGTGGGGGTGTGGGGGGTTGGGTGGGTGGTGTGTGGTGGGGTGGGGGGGGGGGTGTGGGGGGTGGTGGGGGGTGGTGGGGGGGGGGGGGTGGGGGTGGGGTGGGTGTGTTGGGTGTTGTTTGGGGTTGTGGGTGTGTTGGTGGGGGTGGGTTGGTTGGTGTGGGGTGTGTGGGGGGGGGGTTGGTGGTGGGGTGTGGGGGGGTGGGTGGGGGGGGGTGGGGTGTGTGGGGTTGTTGGTGTTGGGGGGTTGGTTTTGTGGTTGGGTGTGTGGGGTGGGTTGTGGGTGTGGTGGGGTGTGGGTGGTGTGGTTGGGGTGGTGTTGGGTTGGGTGGTGGGTGTGTGGTTGGTGTGTTGGTTGGGGGGGTTGGGGGGTGTTGGGTGGGGGTTGGGGTGTGGGGTGTGTGTGGGTTGGGGTGGGGGGTTGTTGTGGTGGTGGTGTTTGGTTTGTGGGGTTGGTGTGTTGGGGTGTTGGGGGTGTGTGGTTGGGGGTGGGTTTTTGGTTTGTGTGGTGGGTGGGTGTGGGGTTGTGGGTGTGGTTGGTGGTTGTGGGTTTGGTGGTGGTTGTTGGGGTGGTGTTGGGTGGGGTGGGGTTGGGTGGGGGGTTGGGTGTGGGTGGTGGGTGTTGGTTTGTTTTGGGGTGGGTGGGTTGGGTGTGGGTGGGTGTGGGGTGTGTTGGTGGTGGGTGGGTGTGTTGTGTGGTTTTGTGTGGTTGGTTGTTGTGGTTTGTGGGGGTTGTGGGGGGGGTGGGTGGGGGTGGGTGTGGTTGTGGGGTTGTGGGTTGGGTTGGGGTGGTTTGGGTGTGGGGGGGTGGGGTTGTGTGTTGGGGGTGGTGGGTGTTGTGGTGGGTTGGGGTGGTTGGTGGGGGTGTTGTGTTTGGGGGGTGTTGTTTGGGTGTGTTGGGGTGGGTGTGGGGGGTGGGTGTGGTGGGGGTTTGTGTGTTTTGTGGGTTTGTTGTGTGGGTTTGTGTGGTGGGTTGGGTTTTGTGGTTGTGTTGGGTGGGTTGTTTGTGGGTTTTGGTGTGTTTGTGGGTTGGGGGTGGGTTGGTTTGGTGTGTTTGGTTGGGGTTTTGTTTGGGTGTTGGGTTTTTTGTTGGTTGGTGGGTGTGTGGTATGGTTTGTGGGTGGTTTTTGTTTTGGGGTGTGATTGTTTGGTTTTGGGGGGGGGGGGGGGGGGGGGGGGGGGGGGGGGGGGGGGGGGGGGGGGGGGGGGGGGGGGGGGGGGGGGGGGGGGGGGGGGGGGGGGGGGGGGGGGGGGGGGGGGGGGGGGGGGGGGGGGGAAAAAAAAAAAAAAAAAAAAAAAAAAAAAAAAAAAAAAAAAAAAAAAAAAAAAAAAAAAAAAAAAAAAAAAAAAAGGAAAATGAAGTATGGGAAAAGATTGAAGTGTGGGAAAAGGGATTGAAAGTGATAGGGAAAAAAAAGGATTGGTGTAGGAAAAAGGGATTGGAGTGATGGAAAAAGGATGAAAGTGATAGGAAAGATTGGAAGTGTATAGGAAAAATGGATTGGGAGTGATAGGGAAAAGGATTGGAGTGGGTAGGGAAAAGGGATTGGAAGTGATGGAAAAAGGGATTGTAAGTGATAGGGAAAAAGGGATAGGGATTGAGAGGGAAAAGGGATTGGAAGTGATAGGGATAAGGATTGGAGTATAGGAAAAGGGATGAAGTGATAGGGAAAAGGGATTGGGAGTGATTAGGGGAAAAAGGGATTGAGAGTGATAGGGGAAAAAAGGGTATTGGAGTGATAGTAAAAGGGATTGAGTGATAGGAAAAAGGATTGGAGTGATAGGGAAAAAGGGATTGGAGATGGGAAAAAGGGATTGAAGTTGATGGAAAAGGATTGGAAGGGTAGGGAAAAAGGGATTGAAAATGATAGGGAAAAAGGGATGGAGTGATAGGGAAAATGGGATTGAAAGTGATAGTGGAAAAAGGGATGGGAGTGATGGAAAAAGGGATTGGAAAGTGATAGGAAAAAGGGATGGGAGTGATAGGGAAAAAGGGATTGAAAGTGATAGGGAAAAAGGGATTGGGAGTGAGGGAAAAAGGATTGGAAAGTGATAGGGAAAAAGGGATGGGAGTGATAGGGAAAAGGATTGAAGTGTATAGAAAAAGGGATGGAGTGATAGGAAAAGGGATGAAGTGATAGGGAAAAGGATTGGAATGATAGGGAAAAAGGGATTGAAGATGATAGGGAAAAAGTGGATTGGAGTGATAGGGAAAAAGATTGAAAGGAAGGATTGGATATTAGGGAAAAGGGATTGAATGATAGGAAAAAGGGATTGGAGTTGATAGGGATTAAAGGGATTGAAGTGATAGGGAAAAAGGGATTGGGAGTGATAGGGAAAAAGGGATTGAAGTGAGAGGGAAAAAGGGATTGGAGTGATAGGGAAAAAGGGATTGGAAAGTGATAGGGAAAAATGGATTGAAGTGATAGGGAGGAAAAGGGATTGGGAGTGATAGGGAAAAAGGGATTGGATGATAGGGAAAAAGGGATTGGAGTGATAGGGAAAAGGGATGATTGAAAGTTGATAGGGAAAAAAGGGATTGGAAGTGATAGGGAAAAAGGGATTGGGAGTGATAGGAAAAAGGGATTGAGTGATAGGAAAAGGGATTTGGAAGTGATGGGAAAAAGGGATTGAAAGTGATAGGAAAAAGGGATTGAAGTTATAGGGAAAAGGATTGGGAATGATAGGGAAAAAGGATTGAAGTGATAGGGAAAAGGGATTGGAATGAAGGGAAAAGGGATTGGGAGTGATAGGGAAAAAGGGATGGAAGTGATAGGGAAAAGGGATTGAAAGTGATAGGGAAAAAGGGATTGAAAGTGATAGGGAAAAAAGGGATTGGAGTGATAGGGAAAAGGGATTGGAAGTGATAGGGAAAAAGGGATTGGAGTGATAGGGAAAAAGGGATTGGAAAGTGATAGGAAAAAGGGATGGAAGTGAAGGGAAAAAGGGATTGGATGTGATAGGGAAAAAGGGATTGGAGTGATAGGGAAAAGGATTGAAAGTGATAGGGAAAAAGGGATTGAAGTGATGGGAAAAGGGATTGGGAGTGATAGGAAAAGGGAATTGAAGTGATAGGAAAAAGGGATTGGAGTGATAGGGAAAAGGGATTGGGAGTGATAGGGAAAAGGGATTGAAAGTGATAGGGAAAAAGGGATTGGAGTGATAGAAGAAAAAAAGGATTGGAAGTGAGTGGAAAAAGGAATTGGGAGTGATAGGGAAAAAGGGATTGAAATGATAGGAAAAAGGGATTGGAGTGAAGGAAAAAGGGATGAGAAAGTGATAGGGAAAAAGGGATTGGAGTTGATGAGGGAAAAAGGGATTGAAAGTGATAGGGAAAGGGATTGAAGTGATAGGGAAAAAGGGGTTGGAGTGTAGGGAGAAGGATTGGAAATGAAGGAAAAAGGGGTGGGAGTGAAGGAAAAAAGGGATTGAAAGTATAGGGAAAAGGGGTTGAGTGAGGGGGAAAAAGGGATTTAAAGTATAAGAAAAGGGATGGTGAGTGATAGGGAAAAGGGATTGGAGTGATAGGAAAAAGGATTGAAAGTATAGGAAAAAGGGATTGGAGGGGATAGGGAAAGGGATTGGGGTGATAGGAAAAAGGGATTGGAAGTGATATGGAAAAAAGGGATTGGAAGTGAAATTTGGGAAAAAGGATTGAAAGTGATAGGAAAAAGGGAGGAAGTGTAGGGAAAAAAGGGGTTGGGGAAATGATAGGGGAAAAAAGGGGTTGGAGTGATAGGGAAAAGGGATTGGGAAAATGAGAGGGAAAAAGGGAAATTGGGGTTAAGGAAAAGGATTGGATTATAGGGAAAAAGGGATTGAAAGTGATAGGGGAAAAAGGGATTGAAAATGATGGAAAAAGGATGGAGTATAGGAAAAAAGGGAAATGTTTGGGAAAAAAGGGGTTGAGTATAGGGAAAAAGGGATTAAATGATAGGGAAAAGGGTGGGAAATGAGAGGGAAAAAGGGATTGGAGTGATAGGGAAAAAGGGGTGGATATAGGGAAATGGGGGTTTAAATGATAGGGAAAAGGGATTGAAGTTTAAGGGAAAAAAGGGGTGGGGGGTATAGGAAAAAGGGATGAAATATAGGTATTTGGAGGGAAAAGAAGGGGAAAAAAGGGGGAGGAAGGGAAAAAGG